>WEKY01057055.1:125881-146171 GCA_013390045.1 Picathartes gymnocephalus | reverse complement strand
GTGTGTGGCGGCGGTGACAGCCCGGGCCCGGCTCGGCCGCAGCCCGGACAGCGCTGCCCGGGGCCGGCGGTCACACCGCGCCTCTGCATAGCCGGGGGGCCACTGCCTCCCCGGCCGGGCAGGCTGGGAGCCCGCGCCGGGCGCTACGCCGTTTTCCTAACGCGCTCTCTCGTACATGTTTCAGGATCTGGTAAAGAGTCACTTGATGTACGCAGTAAGGGAGGAAGTGGAGGTCCTCAAAGAGCAAATCAAAGAGCTGATAGAGAAGAACTCGCAGCTGGAGCAAGAAAACACTCTGCTAAAAACACTTGCCAGCCCAGAGCAGCTTGCCCAGTTCCAAGCACAGCTGCAGACTGGTTCTCCGCCTTCCTCTTCCCAGTCACAAGGGACAACACAGCCTGCTCAGCCGGCATCACAGGGCTCAGGGCCTTCAGCATAGCTCAAGATGTCATCGCCGTCATGATTGCTGGCTTCTGGACTGCCCAGAGCGAGGAGGACTAGCGGAAATCTGCCACAGCCACCCTTCATCCATTTCAATGCACATTGCAACCCAGACTGAGGACTCCATGCCTCACACACATCAGGAGAGGCTTCTCTCCCTTGTATTATGCACTCATCTGTCTCTCTCTTACCTCCCTTACCCCTTTGGCTTGAAGGAGTCTATGTTCTTAGGTTGGTTGAATAAAATAATCTTCTTCCAGAGAATTAGCACAAGTACACTGGGGACTTGAGCAGCTTCTGCAAATGGCTGAGAAACGAAGCTGCATGCCTGAATTTTTTTTTGGTTTGTTTTTAAATCTTCCACTCATCCAGTGATACAGCTGATACAAGTGCTTTTTGAGCTTGGAAACGTGAAGAAGTAGACTGGAGTAAAAAGTGATGGCTCAACCCCCTGTAGTGCATTGGGGTTCCAAAGTGTGGACTGGTACATAGGATCTAAGAGGAAGAGGGAGAATGGTAATCTGTGTGTAACACTTAATTGTCAATTGTCACCTAAACCTTAAGTGCAAATACTTGCACCGTTTTCTGAAGCAGTGGACAGGTGCATAAACCTGTATTATAGATAGAAAACAGGTAGGTGACAATACAGTTGTTGGGTCATAGGATAATTACAATGAAGGTTATTTGCCTACTGTATATTTGTGTATTTAGTGTAAGTACTTTGTAAAATAGACAACTGTAACTATTTAGGTTGTACAGATTGAAGTTTAGTTGTTTCATTGGCTGATCTGAAGAAGTTTGAAAAGTTTTTTTTTATGCTACATAAATAAGAATGCACCTACGCAACTGTTCAGAATTTGGCAAATTAATGCTGTTTGTGTAACTTCTGAAGTTCCCTGGCTGCTGAATATCTTGAAGTAAATCATTGTTCATTGTAGTTTGGTTCAAGATGGGAAAAACTACTCCAAAAATTATCAAGCCCTGCTAGCAAAGAATTTAAAAAAAAAAAAAAAAAAAGGATTTCCCAGTATGGATTTTTTGCATATGATCTGTATAGTAGTATGCATATGTTTTTGTGCATGTTCTCTACAGTTGTAACACGTCAATGTATTTAACTGTTGCACTTGTCAACTTTCAATAAAGCATACAATGTTGATAAATCACTGTTTGTGTATCGTACTGGTGTTAACCGCAGCCACTTTTAGGATATTGCAGTGCAGTTTCACATGGGTAGTGAGGTCAGGGAGCCTAAGTCTTGGTGCAAGATGCTGCCTGTTGGCTTTAGATCTTTATTTTCAGCTAAAATTGCAGCTCCTGCTTTCTACAGCTCTTAAAAACAGGCAGATATTGAAGTTAAATGAAGGAGGGAGTAGAGCACCTGACTAAGCAAAACTGCTGGGTTTGGTCCAGTCCTATATGGTCAGGACTGTAGGGCCACAGATATCTGTTGTATATGAATATATAAGTTGTTTTCTAGTGACAAACTGTGCCCTTGCCTGTGCACTGATCATCCCATGCTGGCACAGATCCCTCCCTTTACTCAGGGTGACAAAGGCAGTAAGCACTGCAGCTATCCCACCAGGTCAGCCTGTATTAGAGTACTAATTATGCCTTCTGAACAATGTCAAGAATAATTTCCACTTTTGCGTGTGTAAGTTTGGAAAAAATGCTTCTTTAGTAATACCAATTAAAACTGAACCTAAGCTTAGGAATTTCTAGGTGAATGAGTAGCAAAGGTGTGATCGATACACGGCAACGAGGGGAGCAAAGGACTTTGCAGTTTTACAGCAGTGACTTAAAATGTGAATACAATAAATTACTTTGACTTAAAATAAAAGGGTTAATTACAAAGGGTTTTTTATAGGGTCATTTGACTGCTTACTCCATGCAGGGAAAGTAAGGAGATACTGTTTTTGTGGAGCTTCTTGTTACTGAGAGTAATCAAGTGTAGCCAAGGAAACTAAAAGGCTGAGGGTTCAAAGGTAGCACAGGTCACTCTCTTGTGTAATTTATAGCTAAATTTTTGCTTTTGGTGGATGCTTACCATGTAGCAGTTCAGGCACTGCTTAGCTGAGTCACAAGTACTTGAAATGCCTTTATTGGGATTGCCATATCAAAGTGCTTGCCTGAGTGTGTCTTCGTGGGAGTGTGAACTTGAATTCATAGTTTGTGTTCTTTAGATTTCAGTGTACAATTCAAGAGTGCTCTTAATGAGGAAACACCAGAGAGAAATGCAGGATTTTTGTTTTTAATGGATTGAGCTAAAATTAGAAATTGTTCATGGCCTTTGTGGCAGAACAACACTTGAATTATTTGGATCTGACAAAAGGAATGCTAATTTTGGAGCTTTTTAAAGGGCTTAATTGTCTCCAGTTGCCTTTATATTCTGACTGCCTCTTTAGTGCTCCCAGGCCATAACATAGTGAAAATTGATTTTCTTATATACTTACACAGTAAGCTTTTTCACCCACTTTTTCAGTTACCGAAATTTGAGAAGAGTTTTTGAGGGTTTTTTTGTTTAAAAATGAAATTGACCTCTGGGTTTGTTTATTTCTTTGAAGAACAGCATCAACACAGTCTAAATTCAAGTTTGGGGTTTTTTTAACTATTCTTCAATAATGGATTTGGAAGGCTTCAGGATTTTGGTTAGGTAATACATTAAAAATTTTAGTACACTGTACTAAACAGTGAAAAATCAATGTTGGCAAATCTGATCATTTGCGTACTGAATAGTTCTGAACTGTGGAGCTGGTTCTTGGAGCTCTTTATTAATTGCTAAAATGAGGCCAAGCAGTGTTTTGTTGCTGAGATGATTTTAGCAAAGCTGTGTCAAAGCTGCAGCCTCTTCATGAAACAGATTCAATTTGACTAAAATTGCCCTTGAAATCCAGACAAAGAGTAGATGTTTGTCAGTTATGTTGTAATACTTCTGGAATGAATTGTTTCGATTTTTGCTTTTGTTCTAGAACAAATAATTTTTCAGAAAACTTTAAATCAAAAGTTATCAGTGCTCAAGAGAGTTGTCTTTTTCCACCAAAATTTTTCTTTTTATAAACTCTGAGATGATCATGTTTTCATCCGCACTGAGAGTCATATTAAATGTAACCTGTCTTTTATATGTCAAGCTTTTTTATTCTCTGCATATCTCCAATTCTGTAACTCTTTAGGCTATATTCAAGCTGTTTGTCATTTAATTTCTTGTTGTCATTTAGCTGCATGCTGGCTTAATTTTTAACAGCACTATGATAAACTGATCAAAGGAAATTATCACTGAGACCAGGTTGCTGGGTTTTTGTCCTCTTACGGCTTCTTTTTTTTTTTTTAACCAATACTTTTTTTGGCAAATAATTCTGAGGCAAGATGAGGTGGTTCAGATTCTGGGGCTTCTATAAGTACTTGAGAGTGCTGGCTGTAGCTCGAGTAGAGCTAATTTTCCTCAGAGTAGCTGGTGTTAGGTTATGGGTTAGATTTTTGACCAAAACAGTGTTGATAGCACAGGGGTGTGTTTGTTACAGCTGAGCAGTGCTGACACTGAGTCAGGGTCTTCTCTGCCTCTCACCCCACCCCACCAGAGAGAGAGCTGGGGGTGCACAAGGATCTGGGAGGGGACACAGCCTGGACAGCTGACCCCAACTGACCACAGCGGTATCCCATAATACACGGTGCTATGCTCATAGAGCTGGAGGAAGAAGGGGAAGATGTTCAGAATGATGGTATTTGTCTTCCCAAATCACTGTTACATGTGGTGGAACCCTGCTTTACTGGAGACAGCTGAACACCTGTCTGCCCATGGGGAGTGGTGAATGGATTCCTTGTTTTGCTCCTCTGTTAAACTGTCTTTATCTCAAGACACAAGTTTTCTCACTATTCTGATTCTCTCCCCTGTGCCACTGTGGGGGAGTGAGGAAGTGACTGTTGTGGAAGGAAAGAGAAATAAGAGCAAGTGGCTGTTGTAGGGCTTAGCAGCTGCCTGGTTAAACCACAACAGTCCTTTCTGTCACCTGCTGTGGGGCTCGAAGTACCACCAGATGTGATTGGAATGTACCAGATCGATTTTATAGCTATCATTGCTGTTTTGCTGTTAATTGACAGGCTCCTGTTGGCCATAGGGCTTGCTTGCCTGAGTCTAGAGCTCATTAATGGCTGCTCACTGCACTGCTGTGCCGCTTATCACCTTACTTTGCAGTGCCTGGGAACATTATGATAACAGCTATGGTGATGTGTCAGGCTGGCAGATGGCCAGAGCTGCTGCTGCTGTGCTACTGTTCTGGAGAGACTGGAACTCCAGCATGAACTCGAGTGGAAGGCCCTGTGATCTGTGGGTGAGTCCATGTGGGAGCTGGACACCCTGAGGCATCTGTGGCCCTGGATAAGTCCATACCAGAGCAAGTACATCTCACAGCATCTGTGGCCATGGTCGTGTCTGTGCCACAGCAGCTGGACCTCTGAAGGGATTGTGGCCCAAGGGTAAGTCCATGCTGGAGAAGGCACATCTCGAAACATCAGTGGCTCTGCTTGAGGTCATGCTAGAGTACCCCGAAAAGTGTGACTGTGGATAAGCTCAGGGAAGAGCAAATACACCCGTGGAGGAACTGCAGTCATGGGTAAGGCCATGCTGGAGCAGGTACATCTCTGAAGGCATTGTGGCCCATGGAAAAGACCATGCTGAAACTGGTCTGCCTCAAAGCAACTGTGGCTGTAGGTAACTCCATGCCACAGCAGTTAGATCCCTGAAGAGTGTGGCTTGTAGATAAGGCTTCACTTGGAGCAGGTGTACTCCTAAGGGACCGCAGTCTATGGAAAATTCCAAGCCAGGGCAGGGCAAGCAGAAGAGTTAACTGCAATTTTAAACCCCGTGTTCTGGTCCAAATGAGCCAGGGGTGGAGATTGTAATGGAAACATCTTGAAATTGTTGTTAATGTGGAATTTGAGTTGCATGTTACAGGAATTACTGCAGGAGGAATCACTCAAACCAGTGGAGGACAAGCCTTACAGGAAGCAGTGCAAGTGCAGCAGTGACCTGACCTGAGCTGGCTTTGGTGCCCAGTAACTCCACACAGGACACCACCTCTCCTGTCCTGAGTGAGACCAAAGTCAAGGACTAAATGAACTCAAAGGACATTTTGTGGATGCTTGACAGATGTTTCACAGGAGTGATCTGTAGGCTAAGGAAATGATACCTGTGTAATATATCAAAGGATGGTGACAGTGGTGGTGGGTAATGAGGATATATTGGATAGTTTGGGACCTGAATGTGGTGTAAATGGTATGGAATCAGGAATGGAGAGTATGCTGGTGTGGGCTGGGATACAGCTAGTATTGATCATAGTAGCTAGTGTGTGGCTATGGTTTGGTTCTGTGTGGAAAACAGTGTTGATAACACAGGGGTGTGTTTGTTACAACTGAGCAGTGCTGAAACAGTCAGGCCCTCTCTACCTCTCACCCCACCAGTGAGAGGGCTGGGAGTGTGCAAGGAGCTGGCAGGGGACACGGCTGGGATAGCTGACCCCAAAGGGATATACCACACCATATGGCATCATACTCAGCATATAAAGCTGAAGAAGGGGGAAGAAGAAGGAAGGAATGTTTGGAATTATGGAGTTTGTCTTCCCAAGTCACCATTACATGTGATGAAGCCCTGCTTGGGGATGGCTGAACACTTCCCTGCCTGCCCATGGGAAGTGGTGAATGGATTCCCTGCTGTGCTGTGCTTGTGTGCACGGCTTTTGCTTTATCTATTAAACTGTCTTTATATCAACCCGTATGTCTTCGCACTTCTCCAGATCTCTCCCCCATCCCATTGCGGGAGGGAGTGAGCAAGTGACTGTTGTGGAAGGAAAGATAAGTACTCTTCAATAACATGCCTGGAAACTGTCCAGAGAGCACCCAGACAAAACCTCCCAGCAGCAGGGTAGTAAATGCATTGCCTCAGAGGTGCCTCTCCCTAATTCTTATGGAATAAATCAATGCCTGGGAGGCAGCTTCCTGTGGTTCAGCTGAAGAAAGAACTCCACAAGGCTATTTGGGAATTACCATCCTTGATTTTTTTGTAGCTACAAATCTCAATACAAAGAATTTTAATTATTATTTATTCCTTGCAGGGAATAGCAGCTTGCTGGCTGAAGGCTCAGTTGTTTACTTAGTATGTGCCATTTGCAAAACCTCTTGTTAAGCATCCTGAACACATTAGTAACAGGTCACATCTTACAGATGAAGCATTATTTCTCACTTTTCTCCTCTCTCTTTAGGATTATGTTTTTTAACTTCCTGGTGAATTTTCTGCTGGAGTAAACCTGAAAGAAGTTAGAAATTCGAGGAAATCAGCCCATTTCCAAACATTGCTCTTCAGTGTTACTTCAGATGTATGAAATTAAATGTAGGATGGTTGCTGGAGGGAGCTCTTAAGAAGTCTGGAATGAACTTAGGCGTTTTAAATGTTTGGGGATATTCTGAAAAACTCCTGCCACTGGGCCAGTCCTTTTCCTGCAGTGAGCAAGCAGACTCTTCTGACTGCATTTGTTTAGTATGTGCTGAGCTAGGTCAACAAACGGCCTGCTTGAAAATCCCAGGCAAGGAGTTTCCAGCAGACACTGGCAACTGCCCTCCTCGACTGGGGTCCAGTTTCCAACAGGAGCAAAGCCAAGCTCAACAGCAAAGTTAAAAGCCAAACCACGAATAAACTGACTTCCTTACATTGTAAATACATCGGAAAAGGGCAGCAGTTCAAAAGGGAAAATGAGCAAAACTCTGATTATTTTCCTTGAAACTGAATTCCAGGGGGTGATCGTCCACTGAGATGCCCGCAGGAGAGTTGTGCTGCGCCAAGAAGCAAGAGAGTTTGGGTAGGACATAGCCAAGAGGCCTCCGAACTGTTGCACAACAGGAATTTGGGTACAGCATTAACCATCGGCTGAGGAAAGGGAAAACAGGTCTCAAAAACCTTATTCCTGAGCTAAACCAGATTCTCAGGCCATCTTGAAGCTTAGTTTTGATTCTTCAGCTGTTGGGTGGGGGTGGTTTTTCAGTGATGTGTATGTGGTAATACACATTGGATGCTGTTCAAGTCATCATGAAAAAGTAGCTACAGGCAAAAAAAAAAAAAAAAAGGTCGCAATGCTCCAATTTATAGTCTTGTAGTTTGGGTGCACTGAGAGCTCTGTTAAAGTTCTCTCTCTTTGGAGCTCTAAAGGCACTGTAAAATGACGAGAGGTTTTGATCTGGCAAGTGCAAGCTCAGAGCAAATCCACCTTAATCTTGGAAGTAACAAAGGGACAGTGAATAAAACATTTCAGCTTTTAAAACCAAAGTCAAGAAGAACAAACTTCTATGGCCTTCAGAATGGAAAGCAGATTAAGTCGTTCATCAGGAAGTACTGGAAGCAATAGAGATGATCTTATTTGTGTATTATTTAAGTTACTGTTAGCTGCTTTCCTGTCCAACATTCACTCAGGATCTCTAGGATTTGGAAGCTGGGTATCTGTGCTGAGGTTTCAGATCTCACCCGCACCTCCAAAAAAAAAAAAAAATCTTGTTGAAAGAATCTACCTGCATTATGCTCTCTGTGGAGACTGCAGTAAATGACCACTCTTCCTTTCATTAGTTTTATTATTGAGAACCTCCCCCTTCTACCTCTTTGCTCCTGCTTTAATTGAAGCTTTGCTAGCAGATAGCCATCAGAAAAGACATCTGCAATTCAATTAGATCTGTGCTTAAACTCATGATCTCTGTGACACTGGCCGCTGGCAGAGCAGAGTGCTCTCCATGGGGCTGCAGCCTGCAGTGCTTTGCACTTCATCCGCCTCCTTCCCAGCTGGCCCTGCTTACAGGTGCTTGAAATGAGGACTCACTCCTCAGAGGAGACTTGTAGGAGCTTATTTCCTCTTCCTTGCAAAGCCAGAGAGAAGCTGGAAACTTGGCATGACTGAAGGGCCATGAAACCTGCTTTGTAATGTACTGGAAGTGGTTGCTGCAGAGTAGAATCTTTCTGCCCTGGGAGGTAGGATATTAAGGAGTCCCAAAAGTGCTCCAGGGGTAACTTACTGCATCTTTAGCACAGACATGAAAGCATGATGGATTTATAGGAATGTCCATACCAAAAGAAGTTGGACTTTATCGCTGACTTAATTCAGTCTCTGGTGCTGTCAGTGGCGTGTTCCTTGGTGCCAGCTGCTCCAGGGCCACCATTCCTGCTTGCAGTGACCCTATGAGGTGACTGAGGTGAGGACCAAACATCTGGGCAGGCCAGACCACTGAACCCCTGCAAGGAGCAGCTCTTTGGAAATATTTCCATGACCCTAGAAGTAAATGTGATCTCTAAGTGATGTCAGGCTGGTCCCTGACACGAACCACAACCTTGTTCATAAATGCTCCAGAAGGATATTGCAAAGTGCTTCAGTGGTCTTGTTTAAAGCATTTGTTAGAACTGATTATAAAGGCTGGCAAAATCACAAGTGAAAGAAGCCAAAAGGGATGTTTGTGTGGGCTTCTTTGTAGAAAAGGTATGGTTGATAGAAACCCCAGATCTGAGGAGAAATGAAAAGTGAAGGTGAGTATGGAGAGTGGATTTGGTTTGCAGGTCACTGCAAGCCCCCCTGCCTTCAGGGAGAAGTGGCCCCCAGCTGATAGAGGAGAAAGTCGAATACATACCTGGGATGGGAGAAAATCGAATGGGGATCAGAACAGTGCAGCTGAGTGTAGCGGATGGGTTGGAGTGCTGTACCTGTTGCTACAGGGTTTAGCAAAGCCTTGGTGAGAAGCCTGCAGCCATGGGCTTTCTCCCTCTGCCTTTCACAATACTGTTGTTCTTAGTTTATTTTTAATAAACGAAGTGAAATCTTACAGGGGAAGGAATTAGTCTAGCAGGGGTCTCTTTCTGTTTTAAAGAGTTGACAGTGAGGTCGTTTGGGGCTGCTTTCCTACTGGAGCATCCTCAATGCCTGCTGTGCTTTAACTTGCTCCTGGACAATCTGGGTTTTGGCAGAACACAAGTATGTGGCCAGACCCTTCAGGCCGTCTGTGCTGAGCCCGCTGGATCAGGAGGTGGAAGGCCTGTAAGACGGGTGACTCGGGAGCTTTCAGCTGGCCACTGCCCACCCACCCTTCCCTCGAGGAGCTCCTTGTGAGGGTTATATCCCCAGTCGGTGGTGAAGCACATGGGGTGAGGCGAGGGCTGCACCCCTGCACCCTGTAGCCTAGGGGAAAACACTTCCACTTTCCATGGATTTTCTTATTTCATCTCAGCATGGCCGCTCATAGGCAATCTGGAGGTAAAATTAACTTGTATCAGAATTCTCTTTGTGTTTCACCACACTGCTTCAGTGGCAAGAACCTCTTTATTTAAAAAAGTTTCCTTTTGGGGATGTGAAAGTACAAATATCAGTTGTTAGTAATTTAGAGAGGAAAAAAAATCTTGTATCAATGCTAAAAAAACCTAATATAAATATAAAACACTCTGTAGAAGGCAACAACAGTTCTGCACACAGTGATGTACATCCCAGGGGGAAGAAAAAAATCATTCCAGCAAAGCCTGGCAGTTCATGGCTG
Organism: Picathartes gymnocephalus; assembly: GCA_013390045.1. Taxonomy (NCBI): domain Eukaryota; kingdom Metazoa; phylum Chordata; class Aves; order Passeriformes; family Picathartidae; genus Picathartes; species Picathartes gymnocephalus. The sequence goes on along the minus strand of WEKY01057055.1, from coordinate 136,187 downwards.
TTCCAGCTCCTGGAAGACCAACCAATCTAGGGAAAGGTTGAAATGAAAACATGTACACCCTTTTGAGATATTGTCTATGAAAACTCTCAGACATTAATTTTCTTTTCAGAAAGAGAGAAAAGAAAAGCAACCTTTATTTTTGATCTAAATTTTCACAAAACTCCATTTCTATGTATACTTAACTTCAAAGTTTGCCAATGAGGCTACTTGGCAACATCAGTATAGAGAAAGGATATATCTGCTATCATCTATGTTAGAAGCAAACCTAGGATAAACCTTCAGTATTGCTAATTTCTGATGACCTTATCATAATGCCAGATAGATTTGATGTTCCCATTAAAATGCGAGGTCCTGAAATAATGCTGCTCGTGTGAGACTTGTACCTTCTATTAAGAATGAGTCAGCTTCTAGCCTTGGGTTTCTGGGTAAAAGAGCTGAAAATATCAACGAGCTGCAATACACCAAGCTAAAAGTCAGAAAATAAATAAGAGAAAAAAATTCCAAAGTTGTTTTTTAAGATTAGATGACATACGTGGCCTGAAATTTTGGAGTTTGACAACTCTGAACTTGTGTTGCACCAAACTTGTGCTGTGACAGTGACACAATCTGCCTTTGGTGTCATGGTGGCCTGATCCTGCAACAAATTAATTAAGGGTTTGGGGTTAAACAAACACAGGATCAATCTTTCTGTTTCACAAAGTGGGACTGGATTTTTTTTTCCTTGATGTGTGACAGTTTAGTGATATTTAAGCATATGCTGGATTTTTAACCTTAAATACCACTTATCTATTTCCCTCCCAAGGAGCATTCTGTATTCAATGTGTTTTATCTGGTGACTCATATTATCTGCAAATAATCAAGCTGAAATACTGATTGCTTTTGAAGAGGGAATGAAGGATGACATTGTTCTGGATCATCAAAAGCAATTCAATCTGTTCCTCAAGGCAGGAATAAAGGTTGCAACCTTGTTTACAAAAGTGGGGAAGGCAAAGGGCCACTCTCTTTCAGCTGTGCAGATGGGTGAGGAGAAACAGTGTTCAGATAGGGGTTATAGAATGCTACAGCTCTACTGAGCCCCTTAAAAGTAGTATTCAGTTCAGAGGCAGCGGTGTTCATTCACTCACCCCAAAAGAATCTGGAGGGCTTTTATTATAGCTCTACAACCTGGGCAGTGTTTGGCACCAACTGCTTTGTAGAATATTGCTTCCTGGAGCTCCTGCAGACTGTGCCCAGGCACCAGGGCAAATGCCAACCTACAGCCAGAGGTGATTTCTCACAGTGGCCGCAACTGCAGGGGCAGATCTGTGCCTCCAGAACTCTCCAGCAACAGGTTTCCTAAAGCTTAGGTTGTATTTTGAAGGGTCAAAACACTAACTTTTCTGTTTTCCAGAAGCTACTGGCTAAGTCAACGAGACTGAAAAATAGCAACAACCATTTCCAGAAAAAATAACCAGCGGCAGTAATGGTCCCATCTCTAGTTCCGTACATGTTGTCCTCTCAGAACTTCATCAGGAGTGTACCGAAGCACAGGAGAGTTGTTTGAAAAACTGGGATCATAGAATAATAGTGTTGCTTCTGTTTGGTTTGCAATGCCCAACCCAAACCTCTAGCCTCCCAGGCTCTGAATTTAAGGATCTTGAGGGGAAGCCATATGAGGGGTGGCTGAGGTCACTTGGTCTGTTCAGCCTGGAGGAGATGGAGGGGAGACCTCATTGCAGTTACAGCTTCCTCGTGAGGCGAAGAGGAGGGGCAGGCACTGATCTCTGTTCTGTGGTGACCAGTGACAGGACCTGAGGGAACGGCCTGAGGTTGTGTCAGGGGAGGTTCAGGTTGGATATCAGGAAAAGATTTTTCACCCAGAGGATGTTTGGGCACTGGAACAGGCTCCCCAGGGCAGTGATCACAGCACCAGCCTGACAGAGACCAGGAAGCATTTCCACAAAAGCATTTCTTGGGGATGGTGCTGTGCAGGGCCAGGAGTGGGACTCGATGATCCTTGCGGGTCCCTTTCAACTCAGCATATTCTGTGATTCTGTGAATAATGATTTATTGCACCTTAAAATACTTACTGCTGGGTTGAAATGACAAATGTACACAATCCTATGGCTTTTGTTTTTAAACAACCCGCTTTTGAAAGGTGAGAGGATGATCTAAAGCTTAATTTTTTCTTGAGCGGCCTGTGTTCCACTGATGCTGCAAAGTCATTTTCTGGGCAGTGACTCCTGCTGACCCAAAGTCTCAGGGGATGAAAGCAGAGCCAAACATGAAGTGACCTGTGCTTGGTGCCTGTTTGTGCTGCGCATACTGACACAGAACCCCGGTGTGCAGTGGGCGGGGCTGTGCTCAGACATGCTCCACAGGTTGATGCCGCACCAGCGTGTGGTTGTGTTGGGCAAACAACTTGCTGTGCCAAAATGCCCCGAGACTGGTGCTGCCTTGGGTCACCTCCTGACCCTGGGTGGTGTGACACGAGTCCTTCAACCCCAGACTGGTTCAAATGCATGCTCGAAATGCGGTTATTTGGGGAGCCAAGGACTTTCTCCTAGAAGGGTTGGGTGCTGTGCTTCCAATGGCACATACCTGGGATGGGAGATGACGACCTGCACCACCACCACAGCAAATGCCATTACTGCTGTGGGTAAGGATACACGATCATGCTTGGGTAAACCTTAGACTTGTTAGCTGCTGACCTGGGGTTCATCACCCTGTAATTGCAGGGACACAGTAGGGTAGACGTAGAATGACTGAACCTTTAAGGGACCTGCAAGAGGTCATGTGCTCCAACTTCTCACTCAAAGCAGGGCTAATTTTGGCATTAGGGCAGATCAGTCAGGACTCAGAAAACTCCACCTGAGTTTTGGAAACCTGCAAGAACAAAAAATCTACAGCCTTTCTGGGCAATCTCTTCCAGTTTTTGCAATGTTTTGGTTTTTTTTTCCTATTACCCAGTCAGACTTTTCTTTGATGCAATTCTTGTCTTGGCCCATGAAGTTTCTCACCTCTTTTAGGGTGAAATAATTTGCAAGTTGCAGGTGAGGAGGAGTGCCCTTTTTTTTCTCCACTGATGAGACCTTGTGCATGCTGCTTCCCTTCTACTACCAGTTATCCGGGGTTGCAGACACCTTCTCCAGCTGCCATGTCCATTGGAAATAACCAACCCTTCCTCAGCTGTGACTGTCCATAGGGAAAGCTGGAATAGCTTCTGCTGACAAAGCAGGAGAAAACCTGCTTTCAGGGAGAGGAAGAGAGGCTGGGTGACTTTACCTGCTCCACCTGCAGCTCCCATGTTCAGGGGCTGCACACTCACACCTAACCTCTCTGTGGTGCCCAGGTGCATGGCATAGGTGACTGTGGAAGAGCTCATCTTCTCTTTAGATTGCAAATTAAGAAAGAAATTACAACGTGCACGTGTTTGTTTGTTTGTTTGTTTTCCCACAGTGTGTAGCTGCAGTATTTATGTTAGTGGAAAGCCATGGGCTCTCTGTGGCGTCATCCTGCATCCCAGCATAAAAGGAAAACATGTATGGGGGGCTGGTCGGAGCAGTGCGTTTGAGAAACATGGATGAAATAGTCCTCAAGCAATTAATTTCTTTAGGAATGACCAAAGAGCTAGCAGGTGATTCCTTTGTTCTCTGACAGGGACGATAATCTTTTGTCTATAAAAAGGTTTTTTAAAAAAGCTTTTTAAGTTGAATCCATCTGAAGTTTTTTCAATGAAGTGTTTTTGACAGAAGATACTGATCAAAATTGAAAGGATTACAAAAAAGTAGCCAAAAATCCTACAAAATGGTCATAAATCTGTAGAGGAAAAATATAAGAGGAATGCTTTCAATTCATAAATTGTTCATTTTTAAAAATCTGAAATTGCATAGTGATATTTTTGAAGTTATATGTTCTGTAGGGTTTTTTTTAACTTCATGGCTGACATGTCATGAAATCATCACGGCGCATAATAACATCTTATCATTTCTAGCTCAGAGTGTTGCCTATTTGTTGTAGTGAAACAGTTTGGCATCTGATCAAAGTGTCTCCTGCCTGTCTTGTAAAAAAAATAATGTCAAACTTCCATTACAACACAGACAGGAGACACTTTGATCTAGAAAGGAAAATATGTTAGTGTTTACTAAGTGGCAGATGGTTTTAATAGTTTTCAAATGAAGCAGAATAAAGAAATAATAAGGTTTTCCTATATAATATGCAGGACAAATGAAATGCCATGAAATCATATGAAAAAAACCCTAAACCACAGATAAAAAGCAGGACAGAGCATTTCTTAAAAGAAAGTGACCTTTTTTTGGTAAGGGGTTTTTCCTTTGCCTTTTGCTTTTGACCAGGCTGGGTTTACCAGATACTGACTCTGCCCTGCACTCTGCTGCTGGGACGGGGGCATAGAGTTGGCAGGGCTGTGAGGCTGGAAATGCCTAGCTTGTTTAAAAAGAGAGATGAGGTTGACCCATGTGACAAGGGTGACTCCTGCGTTCTTGCCATTGGCTTGTTTAATGTCCAAAAAAAATTCCAGATCAGCATTTATGCCTATTCTTGCCAAATATTTTTCTTAAACAAAAATAAAACCCAAAAGAGCTGCCTGATCTGGAGCATAAACTTGAGATAGTTATCTGTGCTACTTGGGGATCAGTTCCAGGAAACAGTGTGCTGAGCTCCACATCTGATTCCAGCTATTTGGGAACTGGGTGCCAGCATCACATCATATGTGTAAGCATACAACTACTATTATTATTATTATTATTATTATTATTATTATTATTAATTCCTTCTTCAGCATCAAACAGAATCATATGATAGTGTGCACACAGTGAAAAGCATCCAGAAATAAATACACACACAGTCATCCCACAAATGCCCCCCGGCGAGAGCAGAGGGAAATCAGACCAGCTCCAGGACAGCTTACTAGTTTGGTTTAAATCAGTATAAAGCAAAAAATGTCCTTTTGTGTTGCAGGTCCTTGGTTAGGTAGGTGGGTGGAAGCCCAGTGAGGGTTCCCATTCCCCTCTGATAACTCATCCTCCCCTGATAATGTGAAACCATCACTGCTGATGGTAGGATCATTTAGGTTGGAAAAGATCATCTAGTCCAAGCCTAGAGCAGCAGCTGAGCTTGCAGCTGCCAGCAGCATAGCTGGCTGGTGGTGGGACATCACACTGGTGTCCTAGCACAGGCTTCCAGCTGCACAGGCATCTCCCAAAAGGAAGAGCAGCTGACTGCTGGCCTTCCTGCATCAGGCTGTGGCAAGTGCTCAGAAGACACGAGAGGGCCAGAAATGTGTTTGCATTTGTGCCATCGAAACCGGGGGTGTCTGAGCCCGGGGCACAGCTGTGCTATCAGGTGAGGCAGCTGTGACATGGAATGGCTCTTCTTCCTGACTGTTCCTGAGGGCCTGCCTGAGCCTGCAGTCCTCCTGTGTGCCAAGATGCTGGGCACCTACCTGCCTGACCTGCCTGCAGGATGGAACCAGCAGAGCTTACAGTGTGTCCTGAAAACTTTTCACCACGAGATTCCTTATACGTGGCTCTGCTGGGTGTCAGCAGCTTTCCGCTGTGCTATTCATGGCAGACCTCCACATGCCTGTGGAAAACAAGGCCATGGTACATGAAGGGTTACTGCAGGAGGAAGCACAGGGAAGAGGAAAGATAGATTTCAAGCCTCAAGTCAGCCAAAAAGCTGAAATTGTAGGAAGCTGCATTGAAAAGACGAAAAAATAAAGAAAAGAAAGGGAGATTTGAATGGATCCAAGCCTGCTGAGTGGTACAAAAGAGAAAAAACAGTGCCGGCATGAAACTCTTCCAGCTGCTTTCCACAGACCCGGCACAGCAAATTTGTCACAGGAAGTAAAGCAGAGAAAGCAAGTGAGATGGGTCAAGGCAAAGAGGGCACACGGAGCAATGCTTTCCACTTCCAGCATGCCAGAGCTCACCTCTGCATCTGGGCTTATGACCAGCACCGGATTTTGGGTGCCCTTGGAGAGGCACAGCAGGGATGTGGATGGGGTTAGATGGGGAAATGTTCTCTGGGAATGGCAAAAGCAATTGTGTCACCTCTGCCTCCAGCCACTCAGGGTGAAGCAGGGAGAAGAGCAGACGCTGCCTCCTGTCAATCCCTCCCTTCATGCAACAGGTGAATCAAGGGGAACACACCAAATGAAAAAAGAGAGAGAGAGAAGCCACTCAGTGTAGGAGATGAAGCAGTTATGAAGAAGATGCCTTTCAGGTGTGACATGGTGTGTGAAGAGTGTCCACAGGGGAAGGTTACCAGTCATGTCTGGTGGGCAGGCAATACCATCACGTTCTGCAATCAACCAGCCCTGCGAGAGACTGAAATGTTAATTAATGGTTAATGACTCAAAACAATGGCCCATTTGTGGAGGCGGCAGGGTGCTTTGCACCCCCCCAGGGAAAGAGATGAGGTTTTGGGTGTGTAATGGCAAACCGCTGGTCTCCATAAGCCAGAGGGACTGAACAATCACCTCTGGAGGCTACAAATGGGCTTTGAGGCTGATAAGAGGCGGATCCTGTGAGGTGGGATGGTGCTTTTCATCGTGCCAATTGTCCTCCCTTACACAAATCACTCAAAACTCCTCCCGCACCTCCACCTGGGAAAGGTCCTGAGGGTTTTCATCTCTCCTGATGGGACATTCCCGGCTCAACGGCGCTGATGTGAGAGGCATCTCTCATGTCTTAGAAGGTGTCATAAACCATCAAAGACCCCCAAAGTGGCCCCAGGCTCATTTCTGAGGCCTTCCACCAGAGGACTGAAAGTTCCCCACCAGGGGAGGTAATTCCCACTGAGCCTGAGTGTATTTGAACCCATCAGACTTCGTGTTTTACCGGCTTTTCCCCCCACTCTCAACAGATAAAGACTGTGATCATCGCTTTGACCCAGGGACACTAAATTGCAACAATCAAGTCCTGCCGTGAGATCCATGGGTGGTGATATGTTTCTAGTCTTACCTTTTCTTTCTCTTTCTTTCTTTTCACTTATACATTTTCTTAGGTGAGTGATATTTTTATGCTTTCACATTGCCATATTGCTATAGATAACAGTAACCAAAACTGCTACATACCCTCTTTCCATTGCAACCAAATTGTTCTAAAATAAGCCCTACAGATATATCTTTACAAACACTGATCATCCAATGTCCTTTCACTCCAATCCACTCCAAGGGATCTATTAACAAGAACCTGGGTTACCCTCACCTTTTGGGGCTGGTCCTAACAAACCTCTGCTGGATGGGAACCTGGGGCTGTGAACCCAACTCCAGGGAGACAGGATGAGCAAAGAGGATGGGATGTTAGGTTAAATGCCATGGTGTTGTGGAAAAAAGCACTGGGAAGAGAACTGATGGCTGGTCCCATAGGAAAATAAAGCTACAAGAAAGTTGCAGAGGAATTTTTTACAAGGATATGTAGTGATAGGACAGGGGACAAAGGCTTTAAACTGGAAGAGAGTGGGTTTATTTTAGGTGTTAGGAAGAAATTATTTTCTGTGAGGGTGATGAGGCACTGGCACACATGCTTAGAGAAACTGTGGGTGCCCCATCCCTGGAAGTGTTCAAGGCCAGGTTGGATGGGGCTCTGAGCAACCTGATCTAGTGAAAGGTGTCCCTGTCCATGGCAGGTTGGAACGAGATGATCTTTAAAAGCCCCTTCCAACACAAACCATGCTACCATTCTATGAAAAAGGGTTTATGGGTAAAAGCCATGAGGTTAATTAATCTGTAGCAGCCAACCTGAGATGCAGTGTGTTTTTCACCTTTGGTACTTGGAAAAGGCCTACAAGAACCAGCTCTAATACATAAAAGATACAGGCCTGTGCATGTAATCTCTGGGGTCCCTTAGGGTCCTCCCTGGGAAGAAGTGAGCAGGAAGAGGATGGAATGAACTTTCAGTGACATATCCCAACAGAAACAAAAGCAAGCTGTTGCTCTGCTCTTGAAGGTGGCAGGTTAGGAGCAATGGCTTGAAGATGAAGGAGGAGCAGGGTTCAGGTAAGACTTTGAGATAAGGGCTGAGCAGTGAGAAGTCACCCACTGGAGTGAAGCTTCCTGGACTTACATGGAGCTTGACAAGTGATTCAGAAATGGCTTCTGCCAGCAGGAAATGTTTGTCTAAGCACAGCTCCCTTGGTCATCTTATTCAAGAAGAAAGTTGGAGTTTCTGAGATACAGCACTAAACCTACATCATTATCAGTGCTGTGTTTTCAAGATGGGTCTCTAGATAATGACACTAATTCTTTTTCTCAAGCAAAATTTCCATGTGATTTGCTGGAGGCTGTGCACAAATAATGAATGTCCCTCAGAGGTCAATACTACAAATGTTTTAGCTGAGAAATCAATCTGTTGATTGAGGAGGTAACTTACTGCTAGAAAAATCATGTTGTCTCCCAAATCCAGCCATGAGCTTAAGGAGAGGAGGCTGCCTAGTCCGATGTGCGCTGTTGACTTGGTCTCGGTCTGAACATGCTTGAGCTCCTGTGCTCACTGCTTCCTCCACTGCCTCCTCCTCCTCTTCCTTGGCATCCCAGTACTCCAAGTGCTTGGGGCCAGACTTTGTTTTCCTACAGGGCTGGTTCAATGTGATGAACATGTGGGGAGGGAGCACAGGAGGCAGCTTTGTGCTGTCTGCCCAAGGATCCTTGAAATGGCTGCGCACCTCGTTGTGACGTGGAACAATAGTTTGGAGATAACTTAAGACATATGTCTAAGAAGCTGTTTATAATGGTTTTTTTTAAAATAATTTGCCTCTTAGTTAAAGGTCACGAGATCAAAAAGCCACAGCAGTCCTAGTATGGCTATTCTTAGAGCTCAGGACTAAGCACCAATCCCATCTTGGCCATATTTTGCTGAACCCTTGCAAGGAGAGAGCCTTACACAGTGATTTGTACCAGTACCGTAGAAACATTATGTTGGGATACATGCAGCATGATAACTGGAAGGTGTGAAACATGCCTTCCAAAGCAATTTGAGGTTTGTGGAACCTTAAGTGGGTTGGAAAGGCCCCTAGGTACCAGCAGAGTACAGCACAGCTCAGGGACCAGATGGTCCAGCCCCCTGAACCCCACATCCCTGCCTGAAAAGGCGACCCAGTTCATCCTTGTTAGAAGTCTCTAATAAGCTTGTAACCTAAAACTAGAAATACAGGAGCAGATTTTGTCACCTGGGCTCACCCAAATGTCTTCCCTTGAGAGTGACTGAAGCTATTCCGGATGGTGGCAGTGACATTCCCTGCCCTCCCAACACCAGAAAACAACCTTCAGGAGAACAGCCCACCAACCCCCCCGCACCCCTGCCCAGGATCACAAGTACTGAGCAAAACTCCCACCAGCTTTCATGTCCAGACATGGTTTCCATCAAGACTTAGTAGCCATTAAATATTGAACGCTAAAAGTTTGGGGAGGAAAGGTAGCAAAACAAACTTTATTGCTATTTCCCGAGATGTTTCCTAAGGCACAAACACAAGTTTCAGGGGGAACCATGTCAGGCCAGTGACTGCTTTCCACCTTCCTGCTTTCTCTCACTGCCCACCCTTCAGAAGCATGTTCCTACCTGGTCTGCAGACAAAAAACCCAAAGAGAGCCAGCAGCTGGATCCTACAGGGGACTTCTCCTGTGGCTTCAAAAATATGGGTGGGGAGAGGGGAAAAAGGAGATTTCGGTTGTTACTGCTTTGCTCTTTTGCTCTGCTAGCTCATGTAAAAACAGATGCAGAAAGACAAGATAAGGAACTCTGTGGTTTCATCTTGTAACCTCAAACAGCAAACACTCCTCAAAAACAGTTTACTATGTGGTCACATTGCTTCGAAGAAAGGATAAGTCCAACTGAAAAAAACACAATATAGTAATTGAAAAATAATATTTAGTCACAGAGGAGCTATAAATAAGATATAAGATGCCCTGAGATCTGAAAGCCTCAACAACTGAATCGCATCTCTCTCTCAGGAGGTTTCTTCTTCTTTTTCTCTGGTAGAGATGCTTCAGTCGCTATTGATACAGACACCTCCTCCCAACAACCGACTAAATGGTTTACCCACCCCCGCTCCAAGTCCCACTAAAATAGATGCTTTTCAGCATGTGCCAGGAATAGCCTTATGTGAAATGTGCTAAGATGTTGCAACTCCTATTCGGTTCATTTTGAATGAGTACGATGAAGCAGCGTGAGGCAGGGCTCTGAGGCTAGGGACAAACGTGGAAAGGAGAAGTTCATTAATTTATAGTAATTTTGAACTGCTAAGTTTCATTTTCATGTGTATTGCTAGCATGGCACCACAGAACAAGTTGAAGATTAAAAAAAAA
>WEKY01057055.1:95201-125871 GCA_013390045.1 Picathartes gymnocephalus | reverse complement strand
AAAAAAAAAAAAACCACCCAAAATATTAAATACCAATATGTTAACTACAGCACTTACAGCTTCACAGACAAAACAGATGTTCTCTAAATGCAGATGTCGCCAGGACTGAAATAACAGCTGGCGTATACTGATAATTCCTAATTGGACTCATTCAGTGGGTAGAGGTTAACAGCGGCAGAGTGAAGGCTGAGTAACATACCGACTTCTTCCCCCAGATCCAGAGAGTATCTGAATTTCTACTTTGGCTTCCCTTTCTTCTTCCTTTTCCTTGCCGTTTTTGATTTCAGCCTCACTGGTGCCTTCCAACAGCCTCTGTTTCCTCTCCCCCCGCCCTGGGTACCCACCCCGCGGAGGCAGGTCCTAGGGCAGCTGCCACAGACACCCCCTCCCCAAGGCAGCTGCTGAGCAGGGAAGGGGATTTAGAGCAATCAACCTGAAGGGTGTCACCCACATTGGTCCCCCTCCCACCGAGGGCAAGGTGCCTGCTTGATGCCAAGCACAGAAACTGAACTTCAAACACAATTTTGGTGCAGTGAGAGCAAAGTCCCACTAACCAGGACAAGGCAACTCAGCAGGAACATCACCTTGACCCCAAGGGGTGAGACCCGGAGCTGCCAAGGGCTGGGGGCAGAGGAGACACAGAGGCAGCAACAGAGAATCCCAGGCTGTTTGTGCTGTGTGTGGTAGTTCCTGCTGTTAGTCATGGACACTTTGAGCAAAAACACTGCCTCACACGTCAACAAGTGGCAGAAGCGAAAGAGGAAAACAGACTGACTTGATTTAAAGTAAACATGAGAAAAACAAATCCACCCAAACCCTCACGCTGTGTTATCAGAAAGGTACCAGGCTGTAGAAATGCTGTGGGTCGAATTAGCTTGTAATAGTTGATTTTGAGTTGCACTTTTTTGTAAGAAAAGCAAATCAACCAGTTTTTCCTAAGGACCGGGAAACTCCAACAGCTGTAATATACTTCTTTTAAAGTTTGTCTTCAGAGATGTGAGGATGATTCAACAGTAAAGCTGGACTGTGGCCAAACACATCTGAGGAAGAGTCCCACTTACCATTGTGTAGTGGGTCATTCTGCCTGGCCACACAAAAATTCTGGCTGTGGGTCTCCCTCCACCCTCTTGGGACATCAGAAAATCTCCTTTCCTCCTTTCCTGGGGAAAACTTCACCGCTGGGATGGAGGGAAGGGAAAGGAGTACATCCATCCATTTTACACCTATCTCCTTTTCTTGGTGGATTTCGACCAAGGAAGAACTCTAAACGAGTTTTGAGTCAAGGCACACTAGGCTGGAATTAAAAGCCCTCCTCCATAAGCCAGCTTTTGGCCATTGCCAGCTTTGGCAGCCCACGGTGGGAGCTGGAGGGCCTTTGTGGCTCCCAGCCTGAGCCTGGCCACAACTGCTGTGGCCACAGGGCAGACTTTGTATCCCCTCAGCCACAAAGCCTCTGTTCCCCTGAGCCATCTGTGTGTAGATACAGACGTACACACTCACACGGGGCATTTTTTTTGCAGGGCGTGGTTTGATGCTTCCTCTACGGGTTTCTCTGGGGGGAGTCAAAGATATACTTTGCAATGAACAGGCAGGAGGTTTTCCTCCCTTTTGAAGAGGATGTCTGGGAAGATGAAGCCCTGCCTTCTCCAGGCCCCAGGGGAGCATACCTGAGTGAACCTCAGAGAGCCCCACTAATGCCCTCACCACCCCCACACCACCTCTGCATTGCTTTACCAGGGCTGGGCTAATTTTCCTGTCTGGTCAGTGGGGGTTTCACTGTGATGCACACTTGCCTTCCAGATCCACTGTTTGGCCATCACTGCTTTCTTATTTCATATATATATATATATCTTAGTTAACTGTAACTACATATACACAAATAATTATGTATATATGTGTTATCTGTGGTTTTTGGCTATAATTCTACCACACCCACCTTTTCTATGGAGGACTGGCGCAGAAGGGGCTCCTGGTGCTCATTCCTCTGGCCCTTGAAGTGTGCACAACCCCATGAGACACCTTGCCCACCACGGGCTGTGGCACGAGGACACATGTGAGGTCCCATGGGAAGTGAGGACACTTGCCTAGAGAAGCCTTGGGGGTCCCCTCTTAATCCCCAGTGTGTCCCCACTGTGTGACCCCCATGCCTCCTGCCACCTGTGTCACGCCATGCCTGGCCCCCAAATCCCTTATGTCTCCGCCATGCTTCCACATGCTCTCCTGTGTGCCCCCATGTCTCACTACTTCCCCAGGTGTGTCCTGCTGTCTTCCCACACCTGTCCTTCCATGTTTTCCTACATGTCCAACCGTGTTCCCATGTGTCCCACCACACCCTCATGGTCTCCTGAGCCCCCACATGCACATCCCCTGTGTCCCACCTGTCCCTTTGCACCTTCTTAAGTGTCTCTGTGTGCCACGCATGTTTCCCGCACCCTTCACACATCACCCCTGCATGTCCCCAGTGCTTGTCCCACTATGGCTCCCTGCCTGTCCCTTGCACCCTCCTTGCGTGTTCCTCTCCCAGCTGTCCCATTCCTTCCTGTCCCTGGGCAGTAGAGGCTGCTGACATATGCGCTGACACAACGTGCTACCAAACCCTGAGGTGTCACTTTCTGATTTTGGGAGAAGCAGCAAGCTTACCATCTAAGATGAAAGCAAAAACCCCTTTCCTCTTGTGACAAGCCCTACTTATTTCAAGCCCATATGAGCACAGTCTTGAGTGTTTTGGTGTAAATTGCCTGCTTGTGACACACAAACCGGTTCCTGAAATGAGAGTGCAGGCAGCTCACTGGCTGCTTTGTTCAAGGGCTGTCTCGGCTTTCAGGATATAACACGTCCCCAAGAATTATTTCAAGCTGTAGCAAGAAAACACATGGCAAACTGTCCAGCTGCTTGCAGTAGCCCTGCAACAAGATCTGTATTGTGAAAGTGTGACTAAAGATGGCAGGAGAGAGAGGGTGCCCCATGGCATAGCTGCATGGCCAGGTGACTTCTACAGTAACTAATGTAGATTGTTATTGACAACCGAAAAGCAATAAACCTAGTGCTACATGCTTTTTAGACCAACTTTTGGCTGGCAAACAAGGGATGTGATGGACCTTCCCAAGGTTGGTATTCTGGTGTTTGCTTTGGGTATTGACATTTCATACCCCATTGATAAGGGCTGGGAAAAAAATCAGTTATTGCCTGGGACAGAGCTATCTTTGTAGAAAGGTGTAGGGGCCTCCTTTTCATATTATTTGCACATCTTCTCATTTTACTGGGTGTGGAGAGAGAATGGGTCTGTCCGTGGCACTGTGTGGTGCAGAGACCTGGCACCCTGGATGTGCACCGAGGTGACAGCGTGGCTGATGGAGACAGCTCGGTAGTGTGCGTTAGACTGGTTTCACATCCAGCCCAGAATCCATCTCCAGATGTGGCCAGATGTTTTGGGAGGAGGGAGGACAGGGCTTGTGATGCTTCCCCTGCCAGGCTCTGAGAACTTGTTCGCTTCCTGCAGGTTCCTAGTGCTTGACCTGCTTTCTTATCTGCTGCTGAGGGCTGAGCTCGTGCTTTGGTGGACACTAAACACAGGCTCTGTGGACACTAAACTGCCGGCTCTGGACCAGCAGTGGTCTCTGCAGAGCCCGTGTGAGTCCAGGATTCTTTTTTTTCCCCTTGAAATATCTAGTTTTGCAGTTGTATGTGTTGAATTTCATCTGCCCTTTGACGCCTCACTGTCTGCAATTCTCACAGCCTGTCCTTGTCCTCAGCCAGCTCCTTATCAGTGGCCAAGTCTCTCAGCTCCCTTCTCACCCTTTTCCAGGCTATTTATGAAGGACTGAGCAGCCGAGGTCACTGCACAGACCCAGACCCCGATGGAAGGTCACTGCTATCACACTGCCATATGAGAACTGGCTGTCTTCTCCTGACCTCTGTTTCCTGTTTTTCAGCCCATTATTTGTAGATAGTAGGACCCGCTCTCTTATGCCTGAGTGGCTGCACTTCCTGAGGAGCTTTCTCCGCAGCCTCATTTAATCCCAAGCAGCTTCCTGGGCTAACGGAGCTGTTGTGCTCCCAGTTTGCCTGAGCCTTGGGATGGTGCTATATGTGCCTGCAGGTCCAGAGCCACCCCACCACCCTGGCGTCTTTGGTAGAAACATGGGTGTTTTGGGTCCTCCCTGCTGTCAATGCGGGGCAGCCACTCTGGACCCTCCAAGGGGCTGGTCTCTGCCCATCATCCAGGGCAGATCCCATCATCTGGGGGTCCTGCAGCCACCAGCTCAGAGCTGAACAGCAAATAGCAACAGTCTCAGCTCAGCAGAAGTCTATGAGAACATGTGGTTAATTCGGTCCATGCACATGTGCCACTGGGGCCAGTGTGGTTCCTGAGTAAGCCCAGGTGATTTTGCAGCTGGAACGGGGCTCAGGGCACATATTTTTAACACTCCTGTTTACCTCATGTTGTGGTGGTGAGTCAGGTCCAAGACCTTTGCTAACTCTGCTCTCTCCATTTCTCCTTGTTGCCATCAAGCACACAAGGTTTATCACCAGCAGGCACACTGGGTTGCCCCTCACCAGCAGCGCCTGGGGACTCTGTGCTGTGGCTGTAGCAGCACCGTGGTAGCACACACTGGATAGGCATGGCTTGTTGCTCTTCCCACAGTGCCAGATGACAAAAATAACAAAAAATGGCGACAATTCTCCCATTGTTTTATTTCATGATAATTTTCTTCTCCCTCCTTTCTCTGCCCCACTGAGGGACGTTTTGGCAATTTGCAAACATCCCCCTGTTCACATTCACTGAATGTTACTACAGGCATTTCTTTCATGTGACAGCTTGAAAAAGGGATGTGAAAGCTTTCCCTCTTGTCTTCCTGGCCTTTCCCTCCATCATCTGACCCTCATGAATGCTCTCCAGCAAACAGTTTGCCTTTCTTGCATGGTAGAATCTGGAAATAATTGCCTACCACAGTACTTACTTCTATCAGTGAATAAGCTTGTGTAATTGCGCTGTGGTCTTTGCTCCACAGTTCATTTTCTTAGCTCAGAAAAGTGCTTTTATTTTTTTTTAACCATTGCATATATTCTGTTTATCCCCACAATTCATTGTTGCCAATAAAGTAGGAAAATAAGGGATAATCACCACTTAAATGCTTTAAAACCAATGCCATATGTGGGGGGAAGACAAAAACCAAGCAGGAAAAAAGTCCTACCATCCTCAAAGGAATGTGCATCAAATGTGCTCTAGCCAAAGTACTCGCTTTTTCTGAGGGATCATATAAAAACTGAAGGTCCTGATAATCTGACAAGCCACAGTTTGATTCCTTGAATCCCCAACCACAGCTCAAAAGTTGGCTGATTTGTATCAGAGGCTCTGTAGTCCTGGTTGTTGCTGATCATTTGTTTGTAATTGTTATAGCAAGCTCTGGGAGCAGTGAATGTCATAATCCTGTGTCACTGTATAGCTCCAAGGAGATTGCTGATAAATAACTATAATATACACACACATAATGGATACAGGCAGCAGCCAAACAGAACAATAATTGCTGTCTTGGTGGAGCTTATTAACTTAAATCAGGCAGAAAGAGTTTTTGTGAATGGAGGCCACCTTGGTAATTTATTGGGGAAAAAAAAGAAGGCCAATATACAGCTTTCAAAATATGTGCCCTGAGAGATGTGCTTCATGTGTCCAGGGAGGAGCTGTAGATATGTACCTTCTATTAACAGTTGTTGTTGGTTTTTTTTGCTTTTGGGTTTTTTGTTGTTGTTGTTGTTGTTGTGGTTTTGGTTTTGGTTTTGGTTTTGGGTTTGGGTTTGGGTTTGGTTTGGTTTGGTTTAGTTTGGTTTGGTTTTTTTTGATGGTGTCTAATATTTGCCTCAGGACTGGCCACAGAGAACTAAACTGGCCCTGTTTGATCTGGTCATCACTGTGACCCAGCTGCCATCACAGCATCTGTTTCCTCACCTAGCATTGGTCCTGCACTCACCCCCCTGAAGTGACCCAAACCCAGCTGACCTGAAAGTCCTCCCTAAATCTGAGTGATATTTCAGTGTCTTGGGATGGCTCCCCCCATTTCCAAAGCCCAGGAGTGTCTGCTCTGCATGCTCTGGTGCAGCTGCCCAACTTTCACACCTTTGAGCAGGACTGCTTCAGGTTTTGTGAAAAACTAAGGATGTCCACAGTACAATTCTCTAGCTCCAGTGTTAGCCAAAAGCCCAGCTACTTGGTTGCCCATCCATTGTCTGTCTATATAGGAAATTATTCCAACAGAAATCTCTGGGCAACATTTAGCCAGATTCAACTGCACATCCAAGCTGCTTTTTGCCATTTCACTTTTGCAAAGTGGTGGGAAACACAGATAAAGTAGCTACTTGTGTAACGCATTTATCTCTATTTTACTGCTTGGGATTGATCTAAAGCAGTAGGATAGCATATCTATCTTGAATCCATATATTTTCAAGATATAAAGGGGAAATACTGGTTACAGTGAAATTTATGAGCGTTTTCCGAGGTTTGCATTCACTACCCTGGGAGTCCTGTCTGAGATTCACCATCAAGCCAACATCTTGAGGCTCATCTCTACAGATGAACCTCACAGCTGAAGTTCATCAAGCTGATGGCTCCCAAGGAGGAGTCCCCACAAGGAGGATTTTCATCTCTGTTGGCTGGCATTAATGTCAAGTCAGAGGAGTAATTCTCAGTACATATTGGTTTAATTAAAATTAGTTGTATCCTCAGTCAGTGGAAATTATCAAAGAGGCAAAAGTTACGGAATTCTCTACTGCTGAGCTGTGGAGAAATGTATGCAGAAATAGGATTCCCAGGTCCCCTACTCAGCTAATGAGGTGCAGAGCACGGGCTGGGTCCCCTTGGTGCAAATGTGGGATAATCAGTGCAGTCTGGAATTGCACTCTCGGGAGAACCAGTCCATCATGCTCCCGCGGCTTGAGTCGTCTTCCATTCTGAGTTAATAATAAACACAACCCAGCTAAGTGATATACGTGACACGTTTATTACCATGTCCTTTAGAAGCAATTTCCTTTCTGCTCTGTTTTCTCACAGACAGTGTAATTACCCAGTTAAAGAGAACACAGGAAAAAAAAAAAAGGAAAAGAAAAAGGTTTCCAGACTTGATCTTTTCTTCAGATCTGTAAGGAGATATACCTTAGGGTTAACAGCTGCATTTCAGCAGGTCTTCAAGTGAAGGTACACAGTGAAATCAACTCCATATAGCTACAGCTTACCAGCAGGAAATTTTTACATTATTATACTGAAGTCGTTTAGCCTATGTGGAAGGCAGTCATTGTGACATTCTGAGCTATTTTTTGCAAAACAAACCCAGCCACCGTTCCTGGCATAACAGATTGCTCAGTTCCATACAGGAGAAAAATTAAAAAGAGGCAAAATCCTAATGCAGTAGGAGCAGGGTTTGTCAGAGTTAGGATTTCCCTCTTGTGCTGCCTCATCTTGGGTTGCACAGGGCAAATGTCATGAGTTTTGCATTTCTTATTCTTCCTGTCCACTCTGTAGCCCCATCACCAGGGATCTTGATCAACTGAGGTCCAGAAAATAATCCCTCTATTGAAAATAGCTCAGCAGCAGGTGTCCTAAGCTGTCCTATGTATAATAGTTGCATATTGGGCACGGTGGTGCTTGTTAATAGTTGGGTTTGATGATCTCAGACATCTTCTCCAACCTTAATGATTCTGTGATTCATAAACCAGAAGGCTGAGAGGAGTGCGAGTGAGGGTGTGCAGGCTGAGAAGCACAGGGGAAAAAGGTCTTTGGATTTCTCTGCACCAGTGTGCCCAGTGAGAAATAGTTTCCATACATGCTTTCAGCTCCTTCTGCTTGGAAAGAAAGGACAGAGCCCCAAGGCACGATCCTTACAATCGGTTCTATGTAAGTTGTTCCTTATAAGCATTTGTCAAACTGCAGTGAGCACAGGACAGTGTGGCCATGTGTCCTCATCCAGCAGCGGTTCCCATGGGCGATGGATCATGCTGGGAATCAGGCAGACTGCTGCTGAGTTCTGGCACAGGGAGGCAAGCTAAGGTGCTTGTGTTTTAACCCCTAACATCCCAAATTGTTTGGCTTCTGATACCCTCAGAGGGTCCGCATTGAGTGTCTTGGTCAAAGCAGCAGCAGCACTGTCTGGGTGGCAGGACCTGGGAGCTAAGTTGTCCCCTGCAAAGTGCTCTCTGTTTCCCTGTTGGTCAGAGCTTTGGAAACTTTCAGAGCACACTGCAAAGCCTGCAGCTGTGTGAGTCTGCCCACTCCATATTAACTTTCAAGAAGGATAATTTAGCAGTAGAAAAACAAAGGGGCAGAGTCAGCCAGCAGGAGGGTGACATGCTGGAGTGACAAGACACACATGTGCCATGGTGTGAGGCAGACAAGGACCCCACACTCACCTTTCTCCAGCACCGCCAGACCAAGAGCATATCCAGACCAAGCATGAGGAGGATCCCTTGGAAGAGCCAAACCCTTCTGCCTTGTGGAGAAAGTCTCAGGAGCTGTTTTTCTGGGGGCTGCTGTCCTGTAGGGCTGGTCTTGAAAGCTCCCTCTGTCAGGGCAGGCATTGGGACCCCCATGGAGCCCTCCCACCTCCAAAAAACCTGTTGTTGTGACTCCTCATGGCCATCCCAACCAGTCAGTGGGCCTGGTGCCCCAGCGGAGTTGCTGCTTCTTGCCAGGCAGCTGTCATGAGGTTGGCTCGAATGGGGATGTTCACTACAGCCGAGGGCAGAGATGGACACCCTCGGGCCTGTGATGCTGCGATATCCCCACGCTGTGGGTCAAACATAAAGAACTAATTAAGCTTAATCCTTCCGAGGCAGAAATCACGGGCCGGACTTCAGCTGGTGTAAATCAGCATGGCTCTGCTGGGGTCAATGGAACAAACCCAGCCTGTGCCAGTACAGGCTCTGGATTGGTGCCTGCCATTGTGCACAGTCACAAACACTGATGAGAGCCATGAAATTAGAATGAAAGATTAACAAAATCATATTTCGCATTGTCCTCAGCATAGACAGACCATTTGAAATAGCACAACAGCCACGTATTGTTGGTGCCTCCGAACCATGCTTCTTTCAAAACACATTGTTGTGTATAGAAATTAATATGGCTCCATGGTGAAAAGTATTATCCTCTGCATTATTTGTTAATTTTGCTTTATGGCTAAACAATTCACTTCACTTAGCCTTATAGTTTATATTTTAAATTGCACACAGCACTTCCAAGGGCTTCATAAGCTCAGCTGGTCTCTAGACTGTATTCCTGAGAGCTTAGGAGGTGGTGCCCCTCAGGAGTTTGCTCATAGAGTGTCCTCAATACCAGTTAGAACCAGGTGTGCTGGAGGAAACATCTCTTCACTTTTTCTCCTTCTGCAGTTTCTGCAGAATCCCTCTTCACGGACAAAATCTCTGAGGCAACGTTTCATTGCAGTTTACAATAAACATGGTCATTTAGCTAATTGAAGTCCACTCCTTTCCTTTGACAACACGTATGATACTGAGTGAAAGACTTAATATGTGGATTTTTTGTTTTGAAGCAGCATCTCAGGATTATGTACTAGGCTAACACCCAGCCCCTGTGTCCCTCAATAAGAAAGTAAGTTTTTCTAAAGTCAAGCCATTTGCTCTCTATGGCTTAGACTCTGTTCCAGAAATTGTAATTTAATTTTGCAGGTTCTATCTCAAGTTTACTTGCTTAGGATATTAAAAGGTATTGTTGCCTTTAAAGCAGTAATAGTAGATTTGCTGCTTAATCATATTACACTTCTGATTTGCAACAGAAACAACTTTGTGGACCAGCTGAAGACTGGAGCTGAAAAAAACCCAGATGAAATTTCATTTCTTGGAGGTGTAATAGCCTTTATTCTTGCAATTACTCACCTATGTCTTCTCAGATTAGAGTTAATTACTGGGAAAGATAAGCTGCTCTTTCTTTCATTGTTACGGCTGGGGTGATCCTGGATCAGCATGACTTGGTACATGTTCATTGCACTTTGAGAGACATATTCTCGAGTGAAATTTGACAGAACAATTTCAGCAGACATAAAACCTTCTCCTGAATTTGCACAAGGCCTGCAGATGCTCCTGCCACAGAGTAAGTTTCCATACAGACAGATCAGGAGAATGGTGACGTGCTGTTCTCTTAGATGTTATGAATTCATCAATCCTCAAATGTGTTACTGCTTTGATTTCATGTCCCTGGCACACCAAGAGTGGTTTGCTGTGCGTTTCCTCATAGAGAAGGAGCCTTACTAGGCCAGCTGGATGCCAACAGAAACCTTAACAGGCACCCTTTGGATATGATAAAGGGTTGTCAAGCACAGATCCCTGTTTGATGTCATCTAAACTGGAAAAGATTTCCCAAACTGAGGGGTGTCCAAACAGCTGTTGCTGGGACAGCCTTGGTTCTTCCACTCAGGTTTTGTCCCTGCATTTCAGAAAACATCTTCTTAGCTCAAACTGGCAAAGCTTGGGATCTTGTGGTACAGTCTCACCTGTGGTACCTGTATCAGACATATCTCAAAGGTAGCTCTGATTTCTCCTGGAGCTCTTCTTCCATGTCTGGCCAGTTAAGACAGGTATTTTGGGCCACCAGATCTGTATTGTATGAATTGCCATGGCAAATGTGTGAAGGTAAAACATTAATTCCTTTAGTAGCATTAATGCCTGGAGTTCAAGGAGGTATTCCCTTGATCTTAAAGATCCCAATATATCTCTGTTGACCCAAGGACAGCAAAAGGAAAAAAGGATTGTCTAAAGAGGAGTCAGAGGTGCTGCTGCTCTGATCATCCCCCTTCCCTTTCTCTCTTCTTTGACTGCTAAGAAAGCATGTTGGTATTGGCCTGATCCCTTAACACCCTGTTTCTACTCCTCACAGCATCCTAACTCAGCTCCCTGCCTGTGTCTGTACCTCTCTGTGATTTTGCACATCATTACCTGCTGGTCATCAGCTGTGAGATGAGAGTAGGCACAGCCAGCATTGCTCAGGCCGTGTACGCCGGCAGAGAGCTGGGCTGGACGAGGCAGGAAGGCACCCTAAAGTCCCTCTCCGCTGTGGCCTTGCTGCCTAATGTGGGGGTCATTTCCCCTTAGCCTTCCCTGCTTCAGCCCAGCTTGGTGAACTCCTTCGCTATTACGGGTGGGCTGCGCTTTCCAAACATTTCTAACTATTCCTGCACCATCATGCTTGACTTCCCACCTGTCTTCATTCAAATCCCCCTTGAACACTCAGTCCTTCCAAGAGGCCTGTAAATGCTAACCTAAGTCAAGATAATGTCATTATCACTGCCATCGATGAAGTAACTCATCAAGTGCTGAAATAAATCACTTTCCCTGGGGATTACTGCCTAGAAGCCAAATGTAATCAGTAAAGCTTGGGTTTGACAAGGCTGTCACAGAGAGAATTCATTTACTAATGAGTTCCAGCCTAAAAATCCACATTGGTAATGTGTCTGTGGTTTTAATGAAATGCTACAGAGACCTTTTTATCAGTATTTTTTGCTTGTTAGATATGCTGTTTGTCAGATAAGTCTTCCCACTTGATGAGCAAGTTTTTTACTCCCTCTTCCCCCAGCTGAACAATAGGTCTCTAAGCATTGTGTTGCCAAATGCTGTTTTCTAAAAATCTTATTTAATCCATTGGAATAAGGATCAAATTGGCCAAAATCAACATGCCAGCTATGCTATTGCCTGTCCATGGAGGGATACTGCCTTTTGCAGAGGTTTTTACAAAATAGCTCCTCCTGACAACCGCTGAGTGAAAAAGAAAGGTGCTATCTGTTCACCATGCTATCAGGAGGAAACTTGAATCATCGATAAGGATGGTTTCTAAGCAACCCAATGCAGTCTACAACCATAATAATTGCACTTTGAAAATAAATCACTTAGTCTGGTACATGCCCCACTCTCCAATTAACGGCAAATTCTTATCATCTGTATTGTCTGGCAGACACACATTTAAAGAGCTGAAGTGGTTCTAAAACAACACTTCAAGTGGTAGAACAAAACTCAGAGTCATTCAGATCTCCCAAAGACTAATAGTTTTATAGAGTTTTTACAGAATATGCTCCAAAGATTTTAATGGAAAATAACTATTCTTACCTTTTTTACCCTATAGGATACTCCACTGAATTGTGTTTCTGCTCAAGGCTGACTCCCCAAAGCTACAGAAAAGATACTGCCATAGCTTTTTGAATATTTTCCTGATTTTCCCCATAGAAAAGTGACCCAAGTACCATCAATGTCGTGTTTATTACAGTGCAGAAAATTTGCTCTTCATAAGAAAAGAATATACTGCATCATTGTCTGCTCTACTGAAGTGTAAAAACCAGTTAAAGTAGGATCGAAATGATCTTTCTCAGTAGGTAATATAACAGGAGGTAATACAGAAACCTGTAAAAAGTACCTTTCCCTGCCACAGCCCACTTCCCAAGTCCGTCACTCATCAGCTTGACTCCCTGCCATGCATGTTCCTTTCTTGTCTGCTTCTCTTTGCCACCTTACTGCAGAGAAAGGGCGATGCCCCCCAGTGAGCTGGTCCTAGAGAAGGTTTTGTCTGTCCCTGGTAGCTCTTCTCCTCTTCCCATGGGCAGAGGAGCATGGGGAGCATGCCCCCAGTTTCTCTTAGCTGGGAAGCAAGCCAAGAGGACTTGCATCTTCATCTCCATCCTCGTAGTACATTTTAACAAGCGGAGAGGGATTTAGGGGACTTGATGGACCACGAAAAGGGCTGTTTTAAATGTTTTAAAATGCACTGCAGAAGAGAGCAGGCAGCAGGTGGCTACTGTTCTGCATGGCTTTTGTGAGGAGGGAAAGTGCAGCAACTGTTTCTCAGGTGGCCCCATCAGGGATGGGAGCTGGGTGCTGCTGACACAGAGCACAGAAACACTGGGAAATGGGAGACTGGGGAAGCAGGCATCCGTTGTGTTTAGGGACCAGCTGAGAGGGGTGGCAGGGAGTCTGGGGATGCCTGCTTCTTTATGTGCGTAGTGTTGAAAGGGCCACAAACCCTGCCATCAATGTGGGAACAAGGACAGAACTTCAAAAAAGCAGATGTTTGCTGGGGCACTGTGGCCACCCAGGAGCCTGAGCGGCTTACCAGGAACTTTTCATGTTGCACTTTGGGTTCTTTTAAGTGGCGTGCTAAGATCTCCCCATAATTTCTCTTGAACTAGGTATAAAATGGGAGGTGGAAATTGTATGTCTGCCCTTGCTTTATCTGATTTGCCTAGTTTGACAGTGTCTGGCACAATGATAGTGCTGAACACAACCGACATGCAAGCAACACCAAATAATTTTCCAGAGGACTTGTAGAAGCTCAAGGATGCAGCAAACAAGAGTGGGAATCTGGGTACGTTTTATTTCCACCCAGATCTATGAATTTGTCATGCTACCCGATTAAAGATCATATTTTTCTTTAGAAACCAAGTTGAATCCTGGGAGCACTTCAAGGTCTGAATGAAATGAGTCCAAGCAATGTTTGTTCTAGTGGAGAGATTATGTCTTTTTTTTTTTTTTTTTAATTTCAAGACATATTTCACATGTATATATGAAGGGCAGCTATTTAATGTTGCAGTGAGCGGTAGGGTATTATGATCCACTGCAGAAGGAAAGGGTACACCAGGTTCTGTTGATAGATTCCTTAGGGTGGATTAGAGTGAAACAACACTGGTTGATTGGTGCTTGCAAATATACACATGTAGGGTTTATTACAGAGCATTTTGGTTGCAAAAGAAAACAGGTATGTAGCCATTTTGGTTATTATTGTCTATAGCAGTATAAAAACATCAAATCATTGCAATATGAATGTAAAACAACATCACCCAAGGATATGCAGGAGGGAAAAGAAAGAAAGAGAAAGGACAAGAGCGTGAAGATCTTGCCACCTGCAGGCCCTGCAAGGAGACTGGGTTGTCGCACAGTCTTGATTGAAGTGGTGGTCACAGACCTGATCCATCAGGTGCTGGGGGATATTAGAAAAAAAGGGGGATGGGGGAAAAAGCCTTGAGAATATCCGCAGAACACACATTTATTGGGTTTATATTCACTCAGGTTCAGGTGGGGACGCCCTCATACCTCCCCTGAGGCAGGAGCTTCCCACTGGGTGATGTAATGTGGATCAGGGGACATTTCGGGAGCTCTTGACACCTTCTAAGTGAACACAGCTGCCCATGACACCAGCAGTTGAGTCGATTACGGCCCATTATGGCCCATTAGTAGAGATGAAAACTCTCAGGTCACGTGCCAATGTCCCAGTATGTTCCCGGGGTGACAAAGGGGAGCCCCACAACCCAGTGGCTTGTGAAAGGGAGAGCAACTCAGCATGAGGAGAGGCACCACCACGTCTCCACAGGATCTGTCTCCTGTCTCACTCACATCCCATCATTCACCCTCTGAAATACCAGATCAGAGGTTGGCCATTACACACCCAAAAACTCACCTCCTCCGTTTTAACAAAGCACCCTGGGCGTCTCCACAAAAGGGGGAATGTTTTGAGTCATTATCCCTTAACAGTTCCATCTCTCACACAGCGAGCAAAGCACACAGACAAACCCATCCACATGAATCGATGGGCAGTGAATCCCTCAGCTGAAACTAAGAAGGAGCTTGTGAGCATGACTTCCTTGTTGACAGAGCAAGACATTCTTCTGCGGCTAAAAACACAGCCTGCAGAGAGGGTTTTGGTTCTGGTTGACCTGGTGGTCCGCGCTAGGAGGGACTCTTGAGGCGAGAGTAAATTTATGCATCAGGCAGTGTTGGGTACCCTAGACTCATGATAGTGGAGGGCCGGTAGGAGAGGCTGGGATAGGAGACCTATCACAGACTGAGCTCTGCTCTCTGAGACCCATCACAGCCATCCAAACGTGGACAAAGTAGTGGGCTGCAATTATTAAGACAGCTCCTGCCTGTGCCATGTCAGCCATAGATGTGTTCTCATGGCACAGGACCAAAACACTGAACAGCAGCTGCGCTGTGGAGAGGACATAAAGAGTGGAAAGTTCTCACCCCTACAGCCACATCACAGTCACCCGTGTTATTAATTACCTGCAAGGAGGGAATTTGAAAGTGCAGAGGTAAGAGATCTCTGGGGTCTTCACAGCTCTTGGAAAAGCAGAGTTAAGAAGCCCTGAACCTCAGTCTCAGGGCAGTTTCAGAGATTTCTCTTCTTTTTAAAAAATTTCCATGTCAGCTTCTCAGCTGTACTTGCATATGGGGTACATATGGAGGAGAGAAAAAAAAGCAGTGACTGGCGCCAAACAGGGCCTGCTGCAGCTTTTAACAGTCCTCTCCTCTTACTATTAAAATGCAGCTTTGCCGATTGAAAATGCTGCTTTATTGCTGCAACAATACTTCCCAAAGACACGGCCCTCGGCGCACAGCAGGAAAACGTGACGTGAAGCAGGCGGCTGCGGAGTGGCAGGCACAGGGGCTGAGTGCAGCAGCCAGGTCAAGGCTGTCCCAGAGACTCCCAGCCCTGCTGACCTGGCTGGCAGGGGCTCATCAGCATGGCAGCTGCTCGTAGGTGGGCTGGGCAGTACATGGGCTGGGGTTCTTATGGGGAAAAGGAGCGATGATGCTGCCCTGGAACACAACTCAGGACATGGGGCCATGCTGAGCCTGCATCCATCCATCATGTTTTGCTCCCCAGATGGGCAGCTCTCCTCCATCTCGCCTGGACATTAGTAGGGACATCTCTCCAGCTCCAACGGGCTGCTTTCACCTGTGACCTGCCTCTCTCTTCACATCCCCACAGTCCTGGCCTCATTTCCATGCTCCGTAGTCTGTGTGCATCAAAGAACAATTGCACGTGCCTTCTGCATCCCACCACTATGTCCCAGTCTGGGGCCAGCTGGTTCTTCTGCTGTCCTGTATTTTGCATGACACTGCCCAGAGGAGTGAGGCCTGGTGGGGACTCCTCTTCCATTTTCCCAAAAGATGCCCAAAAGAGGGAAGAAGATACAGGCTTACCAAGGTCAGTGGGGTCTTAAACCCCTTCTGCTGGTTCTTGCTAAAGCCCCCAAGAAAAAGAGCTTGTTTCTCAAGACTTGCTTCCTTGCCTGCACTATCTGTGCCTGTTCTCATGCACTGTATGCATCTCACCCACCTGGCTGCATCCTCAGCAATCTGTGGTGGCTGCACACCCTCTTTATATGCAACAGCAGGCTGTGAAATTCTTCATTATCAAAGCTGTGTCTTTTGGCTGTACCGCACCTGTCATCTGTACCCATTTCAAGGCTTCTTGCACGACACTGCAGAGTTTTCTTCACCAAACAGGATGCAGAGTAGATGGGAAACTGGTGCATTGTTCTGATTGTTTTTTATCCTTGTCTTGTCTTTCCTCTAGTTCCAGTGTTTATATCCGAAAGACGTGGTTAGGGACATGGTTTAGTGGTGGAGCTGGTAGTGCTGCGTTAATGGTTGGGCCTGATGATCTTGGAGGTCTTTTCTGAGGTGAATGAGTCTATGATTCTCTATTTTTTGCTTTCCCTGTTTCACAAATACACACCTGAACTTACACATTAGACATCCTTTACCACTGGTATCCACTCACATTATCTCTTCATGCCAAAGTAGGATTTGTGCTCATCTCTTCCTGTAGCAGCCCACTGGTGAGGAGCAGAACACTTTAGCAGTTCTAATCAGCTAAGACCAATTTTGATTAAGTTACTTCAGAAATGGAAAGTGAAATTAGAAGTTAGATTTCCTTGTGAAAAAACTGGTTGCACAGCATTAAGAGGTGGTGGGATTAGTAAAGAAATATGGAATAAAAATAATGAGCTTCAGGAAAACTGTTCTGTTGTTCTGGTTTTTGTTGGAGTTTTTTTGGTTTTTGTTTTTTTTTTTCCCCAAGCATTGGTAAGTTTTTGTAATACTTTGCCCACATCCAAAGTTACCGTTCTGTGAAAAAGAAAAGGATCCCATTTTTTTCAGAACCGTCTCTTTGAAGCTGTGATAAATTACATATATTGTTGTCACCTCACCTCAACCATTCTGCAATTTCTGTGGCAACCACAGCCAGAGACAGAGGTGAAAAATATTGGGTTGGAATGGAAAGGAATGAGTGGCTGCTCTTGGGCTATAAGAAAATAACACAGGTGTTAAAGTGTCTTCCAGTGCCAACCCAAACAAAGGGTGGTCTGTGCTTAATTTTCCTTGGAGTAACAAGGGTGTAGTTTCCAAATGCAACAAGATTTCTTTCCATAAAATTTAGTTTATGAATCAAGAAACTGAGAAATTAACAAGTCCATGGATTTCTGGATGCATATGCTTTGACAAATGATGTCGATTTTAATGGCATTAGCACTGAGTGGACAAATGGGACTAATTTGCAGGATAGTGGATTCCAGATATAAAAAAATTGTTGGTGATAATGATTTATGAATACTGTGTCCACGCTGATGAAGTGCTTGGTTGTTGCTACTTAAAATTTAATACTATTTCCCCTTGTTTTCTTTTTTCTTTTGTTTTCATCCTGTGGCCTTTCTGAGGGCAGGAAAAGAAGAAGACAGCAAAAGGATTTAGAGGATGTGAACAGGGTCAGGCTCCGCACACCCTAAAGGAACAACAAATTGCCTGAGGTCAGAGACATTGTGAAATTGCACTCTAAATGTCCAGTGCTTTTGTTCCAGCTGATATCCTAAAGCAGATGTTTGGTTGTTTATTCAAAGTGGAGATAAAGCTGGGCTGGCATGGTGGGGACTGTCACACAGCCGGCCTGGGGCACTGTGCCAGCAGGAGATGCTTCAGGCCCTAGTGCTGTGCTTTCCTTCCCAGCAAGAGGAATGATGCCTGCAGAGGTGTTCAGGAAAAGGTGCCTGAGACCCAGAGGGTGGTGGGAACATCCTGGCTCAGCTCCCTCCTGCTGCTTCACAGGAAAAGAAGAGGAAAACGTGTGGAGATTTCTAAGGCAAGGCATAAGTTCTGCTGCCGGATCTTTGGTGGGGTTTCCAGGCTGTCCCAGGAGGGAAACAGGTGGAAAGGGAACAGCCTTTGTTGCCTCCTTGAGCTATCCATGCTTCTATGGGGCATGTGTATTTTCCCTCTCCCAAGTAGGAGAAGGGCAGAGCAGCTCTTGGAGAGCCTTAGGCAGTGTGACCTCCTCATAAAGGTCACTGATTTCACAGGTAGTTTTGCATCAAAATGATTTTAAGAGCTTGGGGGTTTTCTGCATACTGAAGTGGCAGTACTTTGGGAAAGCTTTGGTGGGCTCTCAGCTCCTCCAAACACATTTCCACCAACAGCTGATGCAGGGAATAGCATCAAGCTGTGTGTTGTTTCATGTGGAGCATCATAAACCTGGTGGGAGCAAAATGCTTCTCTGGGCCATTCTGCCTCCAGAATCTCTTGCTATGCACTGTTGGATGGGATGCTGAGTAGTTTAGGCAGAATTCCCACAGCTACTGAAATATTCTGACCTTTAAAGTGACTTTGTTCCTCTATCAATGACTAATATCAGTGAGTAATAATCTTTCTTTTCTGACTGATCTTTTTTAAAAATAACAATTCTTGGAGTGCGGTGTAGGGCAGCAATTGCAAACAGACAACATTTCCTTAGATTCATCAAAATACACAGACAAAAATAATCGCAAGAAATGTCAGAAGGATTGACTGGGCAAGTAAAGTTCTATTGCTCTATACAATGTTCCCTTTGCAATGTGGGTTTGCAATTTCATATCATACCATAAAGAGCAGGTAGCTCATATGCCCTTCTGAAGGGCACATGAGCCCTTCTAATTCACTCCTGTAACTGTCTGTTACATGCCTTCTGTTCAGCTATTATTAAAAATAAAAAAAAACAAAAACGTGATCTCAATAATTTTCTGCCTCCTGAATTCTTACTTTTCTTCTCACTTATTTGCACCCTAAGGTATTCTTGGCATTGCATCTTCTTGGGGATGTTACAGAAAAGACTTTAACCTGTAGCACTTGTTTAAAATTAACTCTGGCAAAATGAATGTAATATCATCATATTATTCTAATAGGAGGTGATTTCCCTGCTTCAGAGACTGGAATATCCATGCATAGCGTCTGGTGAATTAAAGTCCAGGAGGGGAGAAGCTGGCAAAGAAGGCAGGGACACAGATGAAGACAGAAAAAGCCAGTGTCTTTTTCCTTTTAACTGCTGGCACCTTCTACCAGCACACCTGCTCCATGGCCCCAACATCTGATGAGCTGATTTGATGAATCTGTACTGTTAGGCTTGTTTTCATAGTTTGAGGTTACATGTCTGAGGTCTAGGACTGCATTCATCCTATACCTGGAGCATCAGAAGTAAACAATCAGCTGACTCATTTCTGATGTCTTTAAAAACTGGGCATCTCCTGAGAGTGGTTCACATGTTGGGTGGGACATATCAACATCTTTTTTAGAATAAGGCCAGTTTTGCAAAACATTGTTCCAAAAAATCATATGTCTATTTTGACAATTCAGGCAATTCAGGAAGTCTTGCCAAGGAAATGGACCTCCAAGTCACTACCCCAAAAGAAACCAGGCAGAGAAAACTTTTCTGCCCTTTGTCCAGCAAATAATATTTGAAGACAGTTAGAAAAGCATCTTTCAATCACTTTGCAGAGGTGTTTTGAACCAATGAAGATGAGGGTGGGTGCTCAGTGACACTGTCAGATGCCACCCAGTAATGCATTTCTGTCAAGGTCAGAAGGAGTTGGCAAGGAAACACTTTTCACATTCTGTGAAGTAGAAGCTTCTTTTTCTAAGCTGGCCATTAAGTGCTCAAGAATCTAAATCTCCCTGAAAATCCCATTCCTTGGGAGTTAAGTTGCTTTTCAAAATGGTGTATTTGGGACCCTAAGTCATTTTTCAGAATGCCTTTTTGAAATGTGTCATTGCAGATCCTCTTAGGTGCTGGTTGTGACCACAGTATGTTGGGGAAGGCTTGTGAGAGCCAAGAAAATTTGATTACCTATTTGTTGAGCATGTTCTTAGGCAGAACAAGTGCGAAGAGTAATTTTATTTAGCTTGAAGTATCTGGCAAACATAAAGAGAAAGAGAGCACTGCAGTTGGACAGGTCTTATCTCAGTATCTTTATTTACATTTTCAAAGAACACTGACGCAATCAAGCTACCAAAAGAACTGCTTTCCATCAGCCTGGGAACAGAAACAAATTAGTCTTTAATAGTGTTGTGTGAAAACTATGGCAAATGTTATGTAAAACTGTGCAAACAGAATGTTTGTGTTCTAGTTCCAGGTCATTTAGTGGGCAAAAAGAGAGACATTTTGTGTGAAATAGCCATGAAGTGGTTTGTTGTTATATAAGGATAGGAACTGCTGGATCAAACTCATGGTGACATGCCGAGAACCAGATGCTTCAAAGCAAAATGCAAGACATCCCAGGGTGGATAATTATGAAATAGTCTGACCATAGGGGAAATTTCTGCATAAATGACTTTAGTCCTAAAAGGCTACATGTTTGTATTGCTTCTGAAAAGGTTTTAGTCTGATTTCCCACAGACACAGGGCTTATGCAACCAGTGTGCTGCCTGGCTGTGCAAATCTCTGTCTCCCTCCCTCTCTCTACTCCCCTGTCTCCAGCAAACTCTGAACACATCCAATCTTTGCCACATGGAGCAGAGAGGAGCAGGTCTCACAAGCTGTTAGTTTGCTACAGGTTTCACGAAGATAAGCTGCTCCCTAGTGCGCAGAGACAGGTAACCATGCCAGCTCAAGGTGAGCTTACACCTCATTAGAAACTAGAGAAACCACAGAGGAGAACATCTTGTAAGTGTTCTATCAGTGGGAAAAGCTTCAACCATGGCTCTCCATCGACATGAGATGCAAATCCTAGGTAGCCATTGGCACTGATGGTGCTATCTCTTTCTCCTATTGATTTCAAGTTTGGATATCCTCAGGATCTAATATAAATGCTTAGCTCTTTGTGACTGAATGTGTTCTCAGCTTTTACAACCTCCAGGAGCAATGAGTGCTTGTTGAATAAATTGCAGATAGGACATTTCTTTTAGGTACCCGAAATCTACAGAATTCCTTGTGGCTCTTCCCATAAAGCAGCTGGGCTTAATTAGTGCATGATGCTCTTTATGGGCCAGCAGGCTAATTTGTAAATTAATTAGAAGTAAGTCGAAGGCAGTCTCCTGCCCCTTGGGAATGCTACAATTAATTGCTTCAAGGTGTTGAAACCTTGTCTCTGCCACACTGGGCTGGTTGACTCTTCTCTGGAGTCAAAACCATGTTAGAAAATTTATGCTATCTCTCTTCTCGGACAAGGACAGGGCCACTCCATGGCATCCATCTTCTTCACACTGGGATTCTGTGGAGTCCTCAGGATGAGGACACAGTGTATTCAGAGCTTGGCCATCTTCTCGAGGACCTGGGCCACAGTGAGCTGCCCCATGCCAATCTTGCACTGCCCCTTGCACTGTCAAATGCCACACCTTGTACCTCTGCTTCATCACCTTAACAGCAGCATGAACTAAATGAAGCCTCCTAGGAGAAGATCCGTGGTCCTTGCCATCGTGCTGACGTTGGCTCAACTGCTGTTTAATATTGAACAAAGGTTACAATAGGAAGTTCTAAGATGGGAAAGTGGGTCCTCGAAACTAGAAGGAGATATGTCTATGTGTTTCCCACAAAATCCAGCAGCTGGTATAACATGGGGGTAATGCATTCATAGATATTTTGACAATTTCTCAAGGCAGTCTGATTTCAATTGCAATTGCACAACTCGCCTTTTACTGTCCACTAATGTTTGTGCAAGGACTGTATTGTTCCTAGGAGCAGTATTGCAAAGGAACTTTGACACACCCACCTCTGGGCTACTTGCGCCTAAAATGAAGTGAGCAAAATAAAATCAATCTATACTTCATCTGGAAGCCCAAATGATTTATAAGATGAACCAACTTGTCAGGGACAGTCAGAACTGGCAAGTAATATGTCATGTCTGAGATGGTGGATTACACGATTCAGCTGCTTGACTGGAACCCTCAAATATGCAGGAAAACATAGCTCTGGAGCCTGTTTAGGCAAGGCGTTAATTGAATAAGTCCAGAAATTCGCACTGTCTATACATTTGTCCCCACAATGAGTAGAGCCATGTATTCACTCAGTTTTCTTGGAAATGTGGCTTTGATTCACACAGAAGTGCTGAAATAACCCGGCGGCCTGAGACAGAAGCGGCAAAAACCTGCAGGTCAGAAGGGACACAGACCCTGGTAAGCCCAAAGGACTGATGGCTGTTCTTATCAGTTTCTTTCTGAAACAAGGCTCTGAAGAATTTTTCTTGGTCTTTTTGTGAAGTAGCTGAATGTTATGTGTTTTTGACAGGACAGCCTATTTGATGTAACACCGTGCTTCTCTGGGAAGCCATATCAGGACGTTATTTTCCATACCTTCTCTTTGGCCCTTGTACATTTGCGTCCATGCGTGCAATATACTTTATGTTCCAGTCTTCTCTTGCATGTCTACCACACATCCTTGTTTCCACACTCTCACATAATCTGTTATGAGGGTGATATTTTTGGCTTTTAAGAGCAGTGTTAACACGGATCAGTTGCTGCCATCACTTAGGAAAGAGCTAGGTTTCCTTGCCAGTTATACTATGCACCGGTAAAAAANATATGGCCCCGAAAAAAAAAAAAAAAAAAAAAAAAAAAAAATTAATCAGTGTGGACATTACAGTGAAGTTGTTGTATGTAGCAGGTGAAAAGCCAGAACTCGACCTGCAGTGAGATTTGCTCATGGAAAACCCCTGGAAGCTGTTTTTAGCTTTAGCAAGGCATTAGTCACCCTTGGAAGGCTGCTGGCTGCTCCGTGCCTCTGGCTCGCGCTGCGCCATGCCGCGTGCCGGGAGTGCTTTGGATGCTGCACAGCGTTAACAGCCGCTCCCGCCTTGCCGCAGGTGTTGAGTTTAAGTGCGCTGCTTATTTTAGGAAAACATGAGCTCACCTTCCAGACAGCCTTCTCGCCAGCCAGGGGATGTGGGCTGTGGTCCTTCCCTGTTCCGGGGGGCCAGGAGGGGTAAGGCCCCACCTATGCAAGGAGCACGTGGTGGGATTTCTGTCGAACAGGTCTGGGGATGTGGGGTGGTCAGGAGACAAGGCAAGGGTGAGGAAGGGCTGAGAAAGTGATGTTTTCCATGTCAGATGGAGATGCAGGCAAAGAGAAGACAGCAGAGCAAGTGAAGTCATGGAGAGAGGTCTGAGGATTGGAATCTATTAGATCATCAGAAGTGGTGGATTAAGTCATGCTGCACAAAGGCTAAGGCAACTCCTAAAAACACTCAGAAAGGGTGATGAAGGAAATAGTCAGTTTAATAGACTGGAAATCTGGCTTGCCTGCAGGGATGCCACCTCAGAGTAATGACTCTCCATGGGAAGAAGAAAGGCAAGTCCTGCCTGCTCAATGGTTACTCATGCTCTCCCATGTCCAGTTCCCCCTGATCTTCAGCACAGCTGGGCCAGCCAGGGAGGGGACTCTGGCTCAGTGCCCCAGGGGGAGTGCCAGATTTGTCTGGCTAGTGGAGGAGAGGGAGGAAAGCCCCAGGGAGGATGGCACTGTGCACGCTGTGCAGGCATGGGGATGTGCTTTGGCACGAGTTAGCAGAGGCTCAGCCAGGTCCCTTCTCCCGAACCAGCCAGCCCTTTCCTTCCTCTGCAGCTGAGACAGGGATTTGCAGAGAATAAAGGCTGCTAATACACAGTGTCATTGCTTTATAAGGAAATGTCTTGAAACAATACAGCTTTTGTTGATGTATTTGTTCTATGACAGCCTAAGAGTGTGTGGACCTTCAACTGGATATACAGAGTTGGGAACACTTTTTCTGATGGAGGGTATTAAACAAATATGAAAGTGTTAGAAAAGATACAGCATTTCATTTAGACATGTTGAAACACTGTGATGTTTTGTTTGTTTGATTTGTTTGTTTTCAGGGCCTGGATAGCCTTCATTCAAAATACCTAGAAAGTAAAACATGAAAAGTATAACAGAAAAAAGGGCTTGAACAGAGGGTCTTGTTTGTTACAAGGTTGTTGAGAGAGGAAAACTGGCTGTCTCAGCTGCTAAATTATCCCTTCAGTTTTTCTGCTAAGGCTCTCCTGAGCAATGGAACAGAGGGCTCTGAAATCTTGACAGGGGATCCGCCTGGTGCAGGGAAAGCCCCTGAGTGGCCCCAAGATGAGCAGTTTGTTTAAGAGAGGCTACGGTTGTTTTTTAACCAGGCAGGTCTCTCTGTATGAAGCACGTGGGAAGGCACAATGCAGCTGAGAAACGCTCTCCTCTGTTTCCCTTTCGTGGCTTCTGCAATAATCTTCCCAAGGAACCTTATAAACCTCTAAGTAGTGGGGTTTTTGAAACACTGCTGTTATGGTAATAGTTTAGTTCTGCCTCCTTTGTTATGTGTTAATGGTGCCCTTCTTTTAGGTCTACTAATAAAAGAAACTTAAA
The DNA here is from genome assembly GCA_013390045.1 of Picathartes gymnocephalus. Classification (NCBI taxonomy): domain Eukaryota; kingdom Metazoa; phylum Chordata; class Aves; order Passeriformes; family Picathartidae; genus Picathartes; species Picathartes gymnocephalus. The sequence goes on along the minus strand of WEKY01057055.1, from coordinate 101,459 downwards.
CCTCAGTGTGAAAGTCCTTGTAAAGTTACAAATCAAACACATTTGTGCTGGTTTTCCCCGATATACAAGACGCTGGGGTGGCTGCTGCATCGGGGGTAAGTGTCATACCTCAGCCAGGGAGCTTGCCAGGTCAGCTGCAAGGCCTGCATTCGGGATCACCGCCTCTACCTACAGGGCAGAGCTGGAAGGGAGTGCTTTACACAGCAAAAGGTCTCCAAAATGAGAGGGGAAGGGCTGGGGAAACCTCTGACATATTAGAGATAACAGAGAATATGACATCTGGAATCTGGAAGGAATTATTATAATCTGTATCACATTTTGATCATCTCTTTAATATAACTTTTGAATTAACCTAACAGAATAAATTAATGTAGAATTTATCTCCCTGCAAGTGAATTATCTAGGCTTGTTCACGCGTCTATGGCAAACGCTCCTGTCAGCTACAGCCTTTAATTCTCTATACTGCCATTTTAAAAAGTAGAAAAAGAGTGATGTATGTGATTTTCCCAAACTGTCCAGGGTGTCACCTACATACTGTGCAGTCCTCAAGGCTGTAGAGTCCTGTTATCTCTGTACGGAGTCAATGAGTGCATGTAGATTGTTAGAGTCTGGGCATTTTTGAAGAAAGCTACGGTTCAGATGACATCTTGGGAAGTCTCCCAGCCTTATATTTCCTATGGTTTCTGTGAGCAATTGCCTGTTGGGAAATTAATGAAAGAAAACCTATAGGTGAGTGGGATGTGTGGGCTGATTTCTGGAGAAAAGTACAGTGGAAAAAACAGTAAGGCTGAATTTAGACAGATCTAGAAAATATAAAAATGATGCCAACTCTTTCTTCCTATTGCCAAGACAGTGCGATTTTATAAATAGAAGGTGTGAGGGTCTCTGTAAGTCATGAAAAGGTGGTAATTTGGCTCAGCTAATCTTGTCTTTCTGTGCTTTTGTGCAAAAGCAAGGACTGTCCCCTGTGAACACCAGGAAGGTCAACTCTGCTTGTCACTAAGTGCCCTCAGGAAAGATGAAGTCTCAAGATAACTTTTTAAGACAGACAGGATCTTGCTGTGGAGATCCTCAAAGCTTCTGAGGGCTGACAGGTTTCCATATGGTGTCTCCTTGGGAGCAGATAAAATAGGGGTGGTCTCTGTTTTTGTAGTCATGAATGGGAGACCAGTTTTGACCCCTGATGATGTTCCAAACCCTCAGGAAAAGTTAAAGTAGAGGTGCTCATGCTGGTGTTCTGGGATGACAGGCCTTGAGCCTGGTAGTAAGCCCTTCGTTGTGCATCACATGATGTGGCAGCCCTGGGGACCTGCTGTTATATGTGTTTGGGTATGATGAAGTATATATTCCCAAGGACCAGCCAGGCAAAAGCAGTTGGCCACATGGCTTTAGGGCCAAATCCAACCCATCAGTCCTCATTTGAGCCATGCTGGTGAAGCTGGTGTGAGGTCACAGACCTGGTTCCTCTCTGAGATGGAAAGGATGTGCCCATCTGGACCATGCAATGAGCTGTGGGAGGCAGAATCCAGTTCCCACATATGCTGTGCTTTTCTTAGGGTGGCAGAAGGAATGAAAACTTACAAAAACGGGACAGAAAGATAAAAGAAAAAAAATTATTTTTGTAGTTGGGAAAAGGCAGAGAAAGTAAGAGAGAGACCTTGAATGGATCTTGATTTTTGTTGCCAGTGGTCCCAGGATGAAGGCAGGATCCTTATACATACCCATCTGGTTTCTACCACGGGATACAGCACTTGACAGGTTTCCACCAGGAGGGTTAGATTCTGTTAAAGTAGCATTTTCTCACGGAAAATATTTTCTGCTGGAACATTTTTGGATAACTTTTGGCGCGAACATGAAAGACTCTGCCAGCCGTGCTACAGTTACTTCATCCATTCACAGCACAGAGGGGCAGGAGGGACTAAAGGCACAGGCCCTGCCTCTCCGTGGTGATGCCGAACATGGGCTGCCCTGTCTGCAGCTCTGGCCAGCCCAAATCGCTGCGGTGGTGAAAGCCTTGGGCTCCTGCAGGCAGCGTGGGGCTTGGCTGAGTGGTGATGGCTGCACCTGCCCACGCAGGGCCTGCCTCCCTCCCGCTGGGTGAACCGGCCGTATTGTGACTTTCAGCTTTACTTTAATCCGATTGATGGAGTGGCCAGAGATGCTGATGGGATTAGAGCTCAGCAGAATGACGAAGCACTTGGGATTTGCCTTCGTGCAGCAGCTCCCTGCAGCACACCAAAGGGAAATGGCTGCTTCTGATTTACAAGCTGCAAGAATGCTGCACGCAGGCGGGGTATTTTCTCCACAGCCTGTAGCCACAGCTCGGCCTGACATGTTTTTGACGATGTCTAATATGTTGTGCGTGGTCTCAGGCGTTGGGACATCACTGTGGAGCCGGCGGGTGCTGGGCACTGCTTTCCATGAGGTGACCTGGCAGGTGGCAGCTCTGTGGGTGCCTCTCTCCTGTCCCCCAGTCAGAGGAGAACTGACACCCTGGCTCTTGGGGCTGCTCAGCTCCGAGGGGATGACGGCCTGGGCTCCTCGGCATCTATAAAGCACCCAGTGCTCACTGACTGCAAGGTGGATTTGCATTTATGAATTTCATTCATGGCAATTTAAAATACTCCTTTTTCTTTTCCCCACGTGAAAAAAAGGAAAATTAAAGCAAAGCATTTTTACACCTCCCGATTGCTTTGTTTACAGGAACTGTGTCTCTAAATGCTCCGGGCTGAAGCACCGGTGCTGCTAAGAGAGTGAATTGCAAATACATCGCAGCAACCATCCCTGCCGCTTTCACGGGAACCGAGCACTCCCTCTTGAGTGAGCCTCCCACTTTAAGCCCTGAAAGAGCAGCTTGACACCCTGTGACCTGCCTGGTAATGTTGCTAATCCACCTCTTTACAAACACACGTTCCCCCGGGGGGCGGCGGGGGAGGACAGCGAGTGCGGCGGGCAGGATCCCGCAGCCTCGCCTGGGGCTGGGCTTGCGGGGAGCTGATGAAGGTGGTCACAGGCTAAGTGGATTAAAGCCGGGGAACGTCAGTTGGAAAACAGGAGCTGCAGCCTGACATAAAGATCCTGAGAAGTGAGAGGATTTGCTGGTGACCGGCGCCAGGCCCCCAGAGGAAGTGCGGGAGGCTCCGGTCTCGCCGGAATTTCCTTTGTTGGCAGTGGACACTGGAGATGCCCGGGGGATTCTCGGGGTATGGCTCTGCCTGGCTCCAAGCCCCTGCACCTAGCACGCGTCCCTGCAAGACGCAGCTGGTGAAGGAAAATCGAAACAAGGTCCTCCAGGGGTGGCTGCCAGGGTCGGGTGCTTGCTCCCCCTCGTCCTGTCCTGGTTTGAGCCCACCGGCTATGTGGGATTGGTTGGGCATGGCAATGCCTGACACCAAACCCTCTTCCAGAAGGATAACAACACCTGGAGTTAAAAATAAGATGGAGACACATTAATTAAAAAAACCCCAACAAAATAGGTAATTAAATAACCATTATTACAAAGAAGAGTTAAAACTAGGATTTACAAATACAAATAAAGTAATAAGAATTAACCTCCCCTCCTTGTGCCACCCCGAGCTTTTTATTCCTTCTTTTCTTCATGCTGACAATGATGTTCTTCATGACAGTGGCTGGTTTTACCTTCTGTCTTGTGCAGTGAGAGAGCATCTCCAGGCTTTGCTAATCACAGCAATACCCAAGCTAATGACTGTTCTTGCACCTCTGTAATATCTGACATTTTTTGACTGTCCCTTTTGCACTTCATCCCATTTATTTGCTTCACATAGAGTGGTGTTAAGCCTGTCTTTAAAAAGTAGTTACCTCTGTAATCTGAAGTGTGTGTAGATTGGCTGTTGGATAACTCAAATGCAGCTGCATGGTGTTTTCACCAAATAGTAAAAAAATGATTACTCTTTGACCCAGTATAAACATACTAATGATTTTAAGTTTGAAGCTACTAAGTAGGGAAGATGGACAAATTGAAACATAATGTGAGGGGTAGGGACTATTTCAAGCTCAATATTATTACAATAATAAGCATATCTTACTTTATATAACTTTCCTAGATTTAAGTACACAAAGGAAGCCCTGTTGGGTTTCACACATAGGTTCTGAGCTAAAAAATGGCAGCTCTGATCCCCCATCTGTCTTTCGGCCCTTTGGAAAGGTTAGTTTTTTCTTTTCGTCCTAATACTGCAGGCGTTAACAGCTTAGGGGATGGAAACATGTCTGAAAGTCTCCAGGAAGATAATACTTGGGAGGACAGGTTTAAGCTAAATAAGAAAGCAGATTTCATCGGCCTTCTGGGAAACAACCTGTCCAGAGACTTGTGATCCGTTTCTAAATTTGGCCTTTGCATTTTCCGCGTACAGGAAGTGATGAGAACGGCAGCAGTAATCCCTGGTGAGTTTGGACACGCACATCAGGGGCTGAATGCCTTTGTTTGTTTAGGACTGCAGTAAGTTGGGTGTTGTAAACATGACTCATGACAAGTTTAATTAAGACAAAAAACATGAGAAATGTAGCAGGAGGTCATGCATCTTTCTTCGCAGTTTTGGCAGCTGAAGATTTTTCTGAGATATTTGAATCTGCTGCACCAGCACAAATATAAATACAGGTTTTATACTGATTTTCTCTTTTCCAGAATTATTTTTACCCTTGTTTTTTGGATGGTGCTAAAGTAGTCTGAATAGAAGAAACCTGACCTAGTGCACAAGCACATTAACTTGTGGGAAATCAAATTGCAGCTGATGAAAATAAAAGATGTGGTGAACATATGATAAAACTCCTAGTCAATTTGGTCCTGCCCCAACAATGAAAAATTTAGTCAATTTGGTCCTGCCCCAACAATGAAAAATTTACTCCTGGATGAATCTGACTAAATGTATTAGACCCTCAAATACACACTTGTCAATGCAGAACCTGCCTGTTTCCCAGATTTTCAAATAGACATTTGGTGTTCAGATGAGCACACTTGCTGATAGAGCGAGAATTTGTTCCAGACTAAGCTTCACATCTCAGCAGATGTTGTGTGGAGCCTCAGATTTTGGTTCAGCCAAGTTTCTTCCTGAAAGAGCTTATACAGAGAACAAAATAGTCCTTATGAGTTGAGAGCTATAGGCAGACTGTTCCTGAAAAGATGGTGTTGATAACCCTTTATGTAGAGTAGGTAACAAATTCAGATGGTGGGCGTTGACCTAAAGTTTTGTTCATGGGGGGGCACTTCTGGGAACCTCTGACCTGATTGAAAATCTCAGTGATGCCCAGTCACAGCATAGTGCTTAATGCCATACAAATAACAACTAATGTTGGGATGAGCTTCATCTGCCTTAACATTGGCCACTTGAAAGCTGAGCATCCAGTTAAGTTAGTCAGTTGGACTCTTCCTATTAATAAAGTGAGAAAAAGAGTCAGGTAGGAATATCTGAAAGGAATTGATCCCATGATTGCAGTAGGTGCCTATTTCTAACCAGTGAAGCCAGACAAGGGAGCCCTGATGATTAGCTGAGACTGCCAACCTAACTAACTTCATTAAATTAAATTAATCCCGGCCTCAGAGACAGGAGTACTTGTGCCAAAACACTCCTTCACATGCAGGACTTGTAAAAGCATGCCTCCTCAGGACTTTAGACATGTTTATAGCAAATTTCAAAAGAGTATTATCAAATAAAATTCTCTTGAGGGTTTTGAAGTCCAAGAAGAACAGATTCATACTGGTGTGGGCAAAACCCTCTAGGCATGTGAAATAGATTAGCTGGGAAAGAAATTCTAAAAATTTAAGATTTTTAGGTTAACGCAGCCTCTTGATTTTCCCTAGAACTTGTGTTTTTTAATCCTCCAGAAGCATTTGAAAATTCTCTGGCTAAATTAAAAAGATTAAATTTATGAAACTGGGAAAGTGAAATTTGGATTCTGAAGAAAGTTTAAGTCACAGGACTTGCAGACTCTATGCCAGGATTCAAAAGTATTTTAAATGCATCTAGATGAAAATTTCCATATAATTACACCAATAATGCCAATATGTCTTTGAAAATTTAACCCTTGGTGTCTACCTTCTCATTCCCTTTAATATAAGCAGCAAAAAACCAAGTAACTTCAGATTGTCTGCTGGCCTTTGTGATTAAAATATCCCTTTCTCATAAAGAAAATATTTAGGCTTGAGTGAAGGTTTTGCATAGCTTACTGTCTAAAATGTATGTTTTAGATCATTCTGGTTATGTCTCCTCTCCTCTCCTCTCCTCTCCTCTCCTCTCCTCTCCT
>WEKY01057055.1:72370-95052 GCA_013390045.1 Picathartes gymnocephalus | reverse complement strand
CCCCTCCTCTCTCCTCTCACCAAGGCACGGCTGCAGCCCTGTGCAGGTCTCTTGGCTGGGTTGGTGTTCCTGCCCTTTGTGCACCATGGCTCCACAGCAGCTCTGGCCAGTCAGGCTTTGCTCCCTGGGCTCAGCATTTCAGCACCAGTGAAGATTTGTGGACCTCGGTGGTTTTGTTGAAGTCCCATGTCCCTGTCTGGCTTGGGATGTGCAGCAGGAAGCTCAGCATCCTGGAGGGTCCTGTCCAAGCAGCTAGGCTGCAGCAAGTGAGCTGACCAGCACTGACTCATTAGCCTAATCACCTTGAGTGTCCTATGCGTTCTTCTCAAAACTCACTCAAAACCCAGAGTTAAAGGCCAGATGAGCCCTCTAAGGAGGCTTCCCCCTGAAAGGGGAAATTATCATATTTTGCTATGAGTTTTGAGAAAAATCCTATTCATATCTCTTCTGGGACCATAATGGCTTCTGAAACATATTTTGTCTTGAAAGCTGAACCAAGCATGCAAGTCAGAATGGCACTACTTCTGTGGAATCTGCAAGAGGCAGAAGGGAGAAATGTGTATAATCAAAAAAAAGAGAGAAAAATAGTTGTTCAAATACCAACAAGAAATTCTGAATGACGAAAAGCAGTCTCAGATCAGAATGGTACCATCAGTAGCACTGGTCAGGTTGGTGTGGTCTCCTGTGCATTTCATTCAAGTGGAATGGTAATAACTAATGAAGAAAGGACTCTGAGGTTCCTACTGAGTCAGCTGAGGCAAAACTCCACTTTAAATAAGGAAATTTTACCTGAGTAAAAGCTCAACATAGACTGTAAAATCTGGTCATGAAATCCCCAGCTAAGCTGGTAAGAAACCAAAATCCTTCAGACAGACAAGTAAAATAGGATTTCCAACCTCCATAGTTATTCACATCCTACTAATGAGCTGTAGCATCTGTGGCAGAATTGTTAAAGGGGTATTGATCTCCTGCAAAATTTGGTGTGTAGTAGTGATTTGCAGACACATAGAGAATATTGAATCCTTCTCCCTTGTTATTTCCCAGTGGGCTGATCAGTTGGGCAGTACTGGAAATGCAGATGACATTTCCATTTCTCCTTTTCATCCATCAGGTGGTTATTTGATGGTCCATCCGATCAGTATGGCTGGTTTTTTATCTCCCTTTTTGCAAAAAAGAATGTTATTGAATGTTGGTATTTGACACAGTAATATATTATAAAGCAAAGGTTTAATGAAGGGAACTAGTTATAAACAGACCCTTGATCCTGAGTAGAATGAAAGCAATTTCTTTTTTGGTAGTTTTAAAAATAGCCAGCGCTGTTAAACAGATTTGTATTTCAATGCATATTTTTCCTGCTCTTTTAAATGTCACTGCCTCCTCTACTGAGAGTGTTACAACCTGCATCTGCAGGCAGGACTGTGTGGCAGATTTCCAAGAAGAACAGTCGTGAGCACACCTGTACCACATTTCCCAGTGGGAGTTAGATGTGGTCTGACCAGCTGATGGCACATTCAGCCAGAGCAGGGACAAACCCCAGGGTACCGTTTCAGATCCAGCATTTCTCCCTGGCCCACAGGGTCAGTCCCTCCCAGGAGACTCCCTTGGGATGATCTCACACACATCATAGAAGAAAAGTAAGTTATGTTGTCCTCAGGGAAAACCACTGCTCTCTTTTCCTGAGGACTGCTTGTGCCATTACAGTCTGGAATGGGGAACTGGATTCAGTGAGCTTGTCATATGCCTGACCCTTCTTTGGAAAAGCTACCCAAATTTGGCATTTAAAGCAATAAATGTCTATTAAAAAAAATCCATCTCTACATGATTCATGGAGACTTCTGACTCCAGAGAAGGGTTTGAGCAGTAAAGATGAAGCACGAGACCACGTGCTGGAGAAGAAAACAAGATATTGAATAGCTGCTCATTAATCAAGTGCTGAGAACAGAGTGAGAGGGATTCAGCCATAAAACATAGCAGGCAATTCTTACAAATTGAAGGCTGTTTCAGGATGCAAATGTAGAGAGGGAGGTGGGGGAGTGAAGTGATATTACACAAACGAACTTAATTTACACATGCCTTACTTCTGGAGTGCTCAACTTGGTAATTCTGCTGCTGCTCTATGGGTACAAAAGTGGGGGTTTTTTTCTGTTGTATAGAACATTTTGCTGCCTTTCAGTTCCCTGTACTTCTCTGGCTTTAAAAGATGTGGAATATTTGTGACTGCCTTGTGCTGCGATGATGTGATTGCAGAGCTCTTTTCAGCTCAGTGGAAGAAATGAAAGGTTGGGCTCAGTGCGAGCAGTTGCTAAGAAAGCAAGCAAGGAAGCAAGCCTATTTTAAGCTGTTCCACAGAAGCACATACTGCCTTGATTGGTTATTGATTCCAGTTTCATTACGGATAAAGCACATTTTTAGCCACAAACATATGCAGCCACATGTTGAGCTGCAAATATGAAAACTGTAAGGCTCTGCTGTGGGCTGCACTGAACCCAAGCATCCAAAAAGCTGCGGACCCACATTTCCAACTCTAGCAAATGGCACCAGTCTCTTGAGAAAAGTTCTCTTGGCTCCTTCAGCTATACTGAGCTTTGGATTCAATTCAGTTAGGAGTTGGTTGTGACTTGGATCTTGCAGGCTGTCCCTAGACTGGCAGATGAAACAAAGCCTCGGACTGTTTTGAACATTGGAGCGTGACTGTCTGTTCTGCAAAACTCTTGGACTGGTCCAGGGTGTGGTGGAATCCGCATGAATTACTGCCCTCCCCAACAGTGCCGGGGCGTGGGAGTGCAAGCTTTATAAAAGGTGCTACAGGCCCTTCTGTGCAGGATGGCTTTGGCGTCAGACAACATGTTCAGAGTTCTAGGAAGTGGTAGGTACACTCGAATGTATGTGTATATATATAAACATGGGCAGCCATACTTCCCAAAAATACACAGCGAGGTAATGCCTTACAAATCTGTGTGGATTCCAGTAGGTGTATGAAGGCAGCAAACTTGTGTGTGTTGCCTCGGAGTGCATGGAAAGAAGAGATGTTGGGGCTGCTTTTACCCCAGCTAAGCCAAAATGGGGGTTAGTGGCAATTCAGCATTAGCCAAGGGCAGGAAGAATTCGGGCACAGAACAGGAAGAAGCCTGCGGACACTGGGCTTTTGATATACCCTTTCTTCAGAGCTGTGCCAGTTCAGTCATTAGCTGAGAATAAATAACAACAAAGTACCTCCCTGAATCAATGTTTGTAGGAACAGAGCCCAAGGTCAGGCACATTAAAAAGGGACAATTTTTCCCCTGAAGAAAGCCATAGTCTGTGAAAATGAACAAGGGAAAGTCTTGGAAACTGTTAGCTATTTTCTGAAGGCTTTTCTCATTCCTTCTCAAGCAAGTCAACGTGTGCTTTGCCTGGATGGAAGTGGGTATTACTTTTTTTTCAGAAGTATAGGAGATACCTTATTTTCATTTTGTAGGAAGGTTCCAGACCCTGCAAACTTTCTCACTTTCATGGCCTGAAAGAACTGAAATGTGGTCACTTGTGTGGGATGCAAAAGTCATTTGTTTGGGCCTGTTTTCAGAGGATGTTTGAGACAGACACTCCACAACAATGAGAGAAGAGGAAGGAGTCCTCTCGATGCCTGTTGGCACTGGACTGCTACTGAGACAGTTGTTCTTGAAATTCCTGTGCTGTCCTGTGGAGCTAAACAATTATCCATCCAAATTCTGATAATCCATTCGTCATCAGCAGGACTCTGGCCAAAATCTGCAGTGACAGCCTGAAGACCCAGGATTTTCTTTTAAGGTTGGCAGGAAAAAGGGCAGGTTACTGCTAGAAATTTTTCCTATCTAGGACTGGGATAGGGTCTAAATGCAGATCTTGATTCATATTTCACCAGTGTAAACCAGCCCCATCTCTCATTACAGTTTCCTTAATATTTGATCAGTTGATCAATCTTCCTCTTTGGTTCAATGAATATTTAATCATGTATATAAAATCAAACAACTTCAGAATGAGAGATTTGGAGCCATTGTCCCCAGCCATAGCACAGAGCTGTGTAATGACCAATGGAGACTTCACAGCCATGTCAAGCCTCTGTGCTGACTCAACTCAAAAGTTTGAGCCTGGACTTCTCCCACGCTCATTGCAGGGTCCCAAGAAAAGGAAGGTCTTTTCTTGGTCTAGCCTTGCGGCTAGACTGCTGCATTTTGATGACTGTGTCTATATTTCTCAGTCAGGACTTGAACCTGGCCTCCCAGGTAACAGGCTAGTTAGGAGCTCTATTGCTCAGAGCTGTTCCCCAGGATAGTAGATTTGGCTTGGAGAGAGTTGGTTGGAGTGACTGAAGCAGAGCTAGGAGCTGAGAAGTACTGTTGGATTCCAGGACCTCTGCTCTTTCCTAGTCCTTGGAAGGGCAAGGAATGTACCTGGCATGCTCAGCTCCCCTCAGGCCTTGTATGGGGGTAGCCTGGTTTCTGGGCTAAGGATTGAGCATTCTCTAGGCAGCAGTGGGATGAGGAAAATCAGGGGATTGCAGTGCTAGCATGGACATGGGGGCTTGTTTCTTGGTGTCTGGCCTTGGTACTATGTTAGTTAATTCTAGACTCTAACACCTCTGTGTTCCGAGGTCCTCTTTCCCTTGAGGAAGTAAGAAGATAGATTTTATATCAGAAATATGATGTCATTTAGTAATGAGATGGAGCAACTTGCTTGCACCATACTGATCACCATAAATAAAGGAATTCAGACCATTGTTTTGTTTTGAATGTACCATAACTGACTTCTAGAAGTGCTTATATTTTTGATACACTTTAAGCAATGTGCTCAAAATGAGGAAAACAGGATCAAATTTAACATCTTATGTTTCTCACTATTTTTTAGCAGAAAATAAATTTTCAAAAGCAAGCCAAGACCACATCAAAATCATATCATACCGTGTCCATTTCTGCTCAGTGAGGCATCTTTGTATAGATCAGTTAGCACAAACACTTATTCATTCATCCTTTCACTAACCACTCAACCAGAAAAATATAAATGACATTTAAGTGGTGCAGGAGGAGAGACAGGTAGGTTAGCCAGGGTGGAGATAGATTGTGCCAGTAATTTCACACTGTAACAGCAAGGATCTCAAACACCATAAGAATTAATTGAGGCTGAACTAGAAGATATGGGTTTTGCTAAGGTTAATAACAGCTGACAGCTTGACCTATTCCTGCAGTTTACTGTGCCAGCATCAGTCCTAGTCTCTGCTTGTCTTCTCTCTCTGCCTAAAGATGGTGATGAGAGAACTAAGTGCCCATGGGTAGGAATCAGGAGGGAATGCCAACAAGGCAGGGATCCTGGTGGGAGTGTGTCATAGATCACCTGACCAGGGTGAAGAGGCAGGAGGAATATTCTGTAAGCAGCGGGGAGGAGTCTCACAATCTCTGGCCCTTGTTCTTGTGGAGGACTTCAACTTATCAGACATCTGCTGGAAATACAACACAGCAGACAGAAAACAGTCCAGGAGGTTCCTGGAGTATGTGGAAGATAACTTGGTGACAGAGTTGGTGAAGGAGCCAACAAGGAGAGGTGTCCCACTGGACCTGCTCTTTGTGAACAGAGAAGGGCTGGTGGGTGATGTGATGGTCAGAGGCAGCCTTGGAAACAGTGACCATGAAATGACACAGGTTTTGGTTCTTGGGGAAGTAAGGAGGGGGGCCAGCAGAACTGCAACCCTGCACTTCTGGAGGGCTGACTTTGGCCTGTTTAGGACACTGGTTGTGAGAGTTCCTTGGGTGGCAGTCCTGAAGGGAAAAGGGGTCCAGGAAGGCTGGGCATTCTTCAAGAAGGAAATCTTAAAAATGCAGGAGCAGGTTGACCCTGTATACTGAAAGATGAGTCAGTGGGGAAGAAGAAGCCTGGATGAACAGAGAGCTTTGGCTGAAACTCAGGAAAAGATGGGGAGTTTACAAACTTTAGAGGAAGGGGCAGGCAGCTCAGGAGGAGAACAAGGTTGTCGTGAGATTATGCAGGGAGAAAAACAGAAAGGTTAAGGCCAAACTAGAACTTAGTCTGGCTACTGCCATAAACCCAATAAAAATGGTTCTATCAATACATCATCAACACAAGGAGGGCTAAGGAGGATCTCCACCCTCATAGAGGATGGCTCATGGCTTGGACATGTGCACAATTTTCTGGGTAGAAGATTGGTTGAATGACTGGGCCCAGAGATAGGCTGTGGATGGAGTTAAATCCATTCGGCTGCTGGCTACTAGTGGTGTTCCTCAGGGCTCGTTTTTGGGGCCAGTTCTGTTTAATACCTTTATCAACAATTTAGAAGAGGGGATTGAGCACACCCTCTGTCAGTTTGCAGAGGGCACCAAGTGTTGATCTGCTGGAAGACAGGAAAGCTCTGCAGAGGGATCTGGACAGGCTGGATAGATGGGCTGAGGCCAATTGCATGAGGTTCAATGAGGCCAAGTACCAGGTCTACACTTGGCTCGTAACAACCTCCTGTATCAGTACAAATTCTGGGAGGAGTGGCTGAAAAGATGCCTGGCAGAAAGGGACCTGGGGCTGCTGGTTGACAGCAGCTGAACATGAGCCAGAGTGTGCCCAGGTGGCCAGCTTCTTGGCATCCTGGCCTGTATCAGCAATGGTGTGGCCAGCGGGACCAGGGCATGGATTGTCTCCCTGTACTCAGCACTGGTGAAGCTGCACATCAAATCCTGTGTCCAGTTCTGGGCCCCTCACTACAAGAAGGACACTGAGGGGCTGGAGAGTGTCCAGAGAAGAGCAATGGAGCTGGGGAGGGGTCTGGAGCACAAGTCCTGTGAGGAGTGGCTGGGGGAGGTGGGGTTGTTTAGCCTGGAGAAAAGGAGGCTCTAGGGGGACCATATCACTCTCTATGACTATCTGAGGTTTTAGTGAAGGGGGATTTGGTCTCTTCAAGCAATAGGACAGGAAACAGCATCAAGTTGCTCCAGGGTAGGTTTAGATTGGATATTAGGAAAAGAATATTCATTGAAGCATTATCAAGCATTGGAGTAAGCTGTGAAGGGAAGTGGTGGAGGCACCATCCCTGAAAGTGTTTAAAAGACATGTAGATGTGGCACTTAGGAACGTGGTTTAGTGGTGGCCTTGGCAGTGCTGGGTAAATGGCTGGACTTAAAGTACTTTCCAAGCTAAATGTATTTTACGATCCTAAATATCCAATGCTGGATTTAGCCTCTGCACAAAGTTGGGAAGTACCATCATTTTTATGTTGCTGCCCAGCCCTGGTCTCCACTGCTGGGTGTACCCAGGCACACAGCTGGCACATCTCCAGCTGGCTCCCCAGGGTCCCTCACCCCTGCTGTTGGAAGCACAGGGCTCATGCTGTGGAGCTAATAGAGCATGAGTGAGTATTGAGGTTTGTCATATATGTCATTATAGCCTGTGAGTATGTTTGCCAGCTGTTTCTATGACCTGGAGTTAGACTCTGTCTACAGGGGTCCATTAGGAGACTTTTCATGCTGTATTTATTCTTGGGGAAAAGACATTGAAACAACATGACCCAAAACAGACTAACAAAACTACAGGGTAAATTACCACAGGGAAAAGGCACTCTCCGCTCTGTGTCTGCCTGGTAATGATGCTTTCTTGCTCTTCTGTTTGTTCTAACCTAGTGCTTCTTTAAAGGTAGCTAAGGCCCGTGGCAAAAGTACATCTCACAAGAACCCATTGGCTTCAGATGTTGATTTCACAGTTGTTATCACTGGCAGTTATCACTGTGCAGCTTAATGAGGCACAAGCCAGAGCAGCTTGAAGTCTCAGGTGATGTGTGTGTTTGTAATGCATTTTGAAGGCCGCATCTTGAGCTCTGAGTGGGGGTTGAAGGCACACACCAACCTTGCCAGATGGAACCTGAAAAGTGATCCTTAAAATTGCTGTCTCTATAGGAGCCACCAGACTGTCAGTGCAGAGGAAAGGGCAGGAAGGTACTGGCTAAGGGCAACACTCATATGGACACCATTCCTCTTCAGTGCCAGGGTTGGGTCTCGTTATCAGGACAGCACGTGCACCTGGATAGCCATTCAGAGGAGTCAGACCTCCAAAGCTGAGGCATAAATAAGGATTTTGTCATGAAACAGACCTGAGCATAGTCGTGTATGGCTGGTAATATGTAGAAGATGCTGATGTTGGGAATCTTGTCTACTTGGGTTGTAGTTTCCAAAGCACAATTGCAGTTAAAAGGTTCAGCAGCGGTGTTGCAAAGCTGTGGAAGGCGTAGGCACTATGTGTAGGATTCATCATGCCACTCATTGGCAATCCAGTGAGTCTGAGGTTCTCCTTACCATCCATGAAAAGCAAGGTTCATTTAGCTGAGCTTACCTTAGGATGTATGGCTTTCTCTATGGAAGTACCTCTTTCCTCTTTTCAATTAGAAAAATATCCTGGAATCAACTTGCTCTGACCTGGACATGTTTCCTATAAATGTCTAAGTGGGACCAGATGGTTCCTACCACCCATGTAGAAAGGAAACCTCCAATTTGAGCTACAAATAGGAGCAATGGATGCTGGTCCTTGGCTTGTTCAGTTGATCCTGCCATGGAGCTGGTCTTGACTTTCAAAATTGTAGCAGAAGGGCAACTGGCAACAACTCAGTGGTTTCTCTTTATTACTTTACACCAGGTTGTGCTAAGCAAAAACTGCTGATGTTAGGGATATTCTGGGTGCCTTGCACAGGTATTTTTTACTCTTGAAGGCTGGTAGGCAGAAGTTTAATCCCTCTCCTATAATTACTTTCTTCCTCTGTTGTATACAATATTGAGTTGGCTTGCTTCTCTTTGAGTCTGCACAATGTTAGAATACAAGGGCAGCAGTACAAATCTCTGTGCTTTTGCTGATCTGCCTCCCTTCCTATTAGTTTCAGCACTATTTCAGCTCCATGCATGCTCGCTCTGATCTGGGACCCCTGCCAGCTGCTACAGCCATGTCCTAATGCCAGCTGGGATGTGTAGGTGCTGCAGTGATTGGATGATGCTCATAGTACTGGACATTTATTTTTGACATTTTGCAGAAGATGAAAGCAACTTCTTAGCAACTTCTCTGTGAGCTCTCAGCCCCTTCAGGAGCATGCTGTTAGTGGGCTTACTCCCAAAGGCAAAGATCTTTCCCATGTCCCATTTTCTTGGATTTTGGGATCTCTTGGATTTCCATGAGATGTGTGGGCACTTGATACTTCAGATTAAAAATCTCTGTTCCTGCCAAAGCAGATATTTGCTGGCACCCGCTGTACCCACATGGGAAGAGCTGCTTCCAGAAATTGCGCTCTTAGAAGCCTCAACACTGTGCTGGGAGTTCCTGCAACTGGATCAGGTTTTGCATTTATTTGTGGGCTAGAAGAATAGTTGATTTTAGTCAGACCCTCTATGAGCATGAAGAAAAACAAAGCTGAACATCTCCTCCCTATGTTACCAACAGGTCCTATTGTACAGTGGTTTTGTCAGCAAGTTATTTAAGATCTTAATCCCTTTCAGCTATTAGGGGGAACTCTGAGGTAGAGTGAGACTGGAAAGAGAAGTGATTGCCACTTGGATTTTCATCTTTTCTCTAGTGCTGTAACCTGATGAAGAGGCAATGGCATTTCACAATGTGTACTCCATTCACCGCTACCTGCTTAAAATGAGGAGGGTGGAGGAGTAAGAAGAAAAGGCTCCTTTAAATCTGTAGAGGAACTCTGGTGCCTCTAAGGGCTATTTAAAGAAGAAGTAAAACCACTTTATCTTGTTAATCTATTTCTGCATTGTAATTTATGCTGCCATTCACACAGCGTCAAGAAAGCTATTGTATAAACCCACCCTGTAGACTTGAGGGGCTGGAGTCCATGGCTCTGCCAGCCCTAGCATATTGGTGATAGGGTAATAGCAGGTTTCACTCTTAAAAGATTTTTTTGAGGGGTTAATGCACAGGAGGAAGAATGTTAATGACTCCCAACAGACCACCTACTTAGCTGCTAGCAATAGGCAATCTCTAGTGTGTGCATCCTGGTAGAGGTGAGTTCTGAGAAGAGATGTGAAATATAAGCTAGGTGCTTTTACAAACGATTTTTTGCAAGGCACTCCATGAAATGCCACTTCAGTGAGACATCTGAGAAGAAAGCCCAGGCTGGGAAATTGCTTCAGAGCAGCAGCTGAAGGAAAGTTACCATTTCTTTGGGCATTACCACTCACAAGAAGGAAAGCCAGATGGAAAGTTCAGGAGGATAACATGGGCTGGGAGCAACAAGGGAATAGGCAGAATAATGACATAAAGGAAAGATGCTTGAGGACAGGCTTTGTTTAGCTAACACTAAACATTTAGTCATCTAGGCTCTCTTTGTGGTCAGCAGAGCATGGCACTTTGAAGCTGTGATTATCTGACATATTTTTGGCACAACACTACCTAGGATGAGGTGAATTTCACTTTATAGATGCCTGTTTCTTCCTCTTGGTACTGGGAGCGCTTCAGGCACATAGCCTGAATACAGACATCTGTATTTTAGACATGTCAGGGGAGATGAGACAAATCCTCCTTTGCACATGGAGTAGGACTGTGAGAAAGGAGATGTGGATGACCACATGGTATCCTGTGAATCTGGAACAGCATCCAGTCACCCTCTGCCCTTGTCTTTAGGAGAGATGAGGAACCAGAATGAGAGAGGATGGAAACCAAGAAAAAAGGGAGAGAGACGAAAGAGAATGGGGAGCTCCATTTCAGCCATGTTATTTCAGCTCTCATTAAATGCTGCTGCAAGGAATAGGAGAGATGTAGGCTGAGGAGAATAACACAATGAATTAGAAATGGGAAAATGTGTGTTACAAGTTTTGCTAAGATGTGAGCTTCTTCATGAACAACCAACATTTTTATAACTATCAACTAAAAAAGGAACAGTGACATTTTATTATTATAATTTTGATCTAAAACTGCATTCCAGAATCTTTATGGACTATCTTAAACTTGCTGAAATGTATATTTTGCTCTGAAAATCAGGTTTTTAATGAGAGCAAAAAAAAGAGCTTTTGTGATGACTGCAGCACAAATTTCTGTGAACTGTTCTTTGGGCTGCGTTGCCAGAAATGTCATGAATCTGCTCAGAACTCCAAGGAAAGGAAGTGGTTTGAAATTCCTAACACTGCTCTTTCAGCCAGAATAGCCATTTTGGGTGTACTTCACATGAAGCATGGCTTCAGGGCTTGATATGTCTTCATGCTGGGCCCTGTATTGTGCCAAGGAAATTCTCAGTGTTTAACAAATAATAATAGGAATAAGCTGTGTAAGCATATGTGAATCTTCATGTTATAATTTCACGTGTAGAAAAAATGGTCTCATAGGCACATAGGAAATAGAGTAGATGGTAAAATATATGTTGGACTTCACTCAGGCTGGAGACTAAGTCTCCTGGACAATAAAACCACAAACGCTGGACGGTCCCCTCCAGCCATGCACACGAAGTACTGCCTCGTGAACTGAGATAGGGGAGCACAGATCAAAACAGATTAAGAGGCCACCCTTGATCTGTTGTTTTCTCCTATTACTGCAAGTTGCAGCACTGTGATCTGTCATTCCCTGTGTGGATATTCAAAGGTGTATGTGCATGGACAGCCCTCAGCTGGGTTACTGGGAGATAGTACCCAGCTGCATTATTCCAATTTTGAACAGATGCAATTCCACCCATTTTAGAGGTGTTTCATCAGCAGTGAAACTGCCTCAGTAAGGTGGTTGTTGATAAAGTCTTATAGCTTAACCCTGCTATTTTCCTCCAGAGATCATCCTTGGTGGAGATAGATGAATCCTAGTCCACACTCCTGTTTCAAGTTTCTCTCAGAGATTAGGGCCAAGCTGCAGCCCCGAGCAATAACAAGGTAAGATGGGAAAATCAGGAATAAGCATGAACTGTCTGAGTTCAAAATTTCTGCTGGAAGAGGAAAACTGAGAAATGGGGCCATGGCAGATTGCAAGGAAGTTTTGCTCTGTATACTAGCAAAACAGATACCATCAGAGCACTGTAAAAGCAAACCACAACAAACAAAGCCTCTTCCCAACATATTTCTCACCAGAAAGTTTGAGGTAAACAAAAGCTGAACATACCAGGTCTGTTATAAGAGTAAGCTGAGCTGAAAGATTCCTTCAATTATATCAGTTTAAACATTCTGAGTGCAGATCTGGCCATTTAGTAGCCCCTGATTCATGTACAGTATTAGATTCATGCCTGCATCAGGAGAAAAATTATCTTTTGCTGTCGTGTCCATTTTTATTCTCCTTTCTCTTTGCTACAGGATGCCTGATGAGCTAATTCTGGAGTGTTAAATACAAATCATCACAGTGGTCTATTGGATAAGCTTCTCAACATTGGGCAGTTCACGTGCTTGAGAGACCAAATGAGCTCACACTATCCGCTGGCAACTTCCATTCAATGGCAGCGGCTTTGGGACAGCTATCTAGGATTTCATGACAGAATTTAGGAAAATTCTGCTACAAAATTGGAGGAAATATTCAAAAATGGAAGGACAGGCAGTGAAAATTTTGTATTGGGATGTTGAGATATCAATGCTGAATGCATTGGAGTAATAACGTTTGGGGGTTTTTGTTTTTGTTTGCTATGTTTTGGGGGTTTTTTTGTTTTGGTTTGGTTTGGTTTGGGTGGTTGTTGTTGTTGTTGTTGTTGTTGTTGTTGTTGTTGTTGTTTTGGTTTTCTGCTTTTTTAATGAACAGTTAATCTGTTAGTAGGCTAATAAGTTAGTTGAAAGCACTGAACCCTGGAAGACAGAGTCTAGATCCTGTCTTTTTCATTCACCTTAGTGTATGTCTTGGGGAAATGCCTCTGCACCTCTCTTTTCTCAAAAGTAATCCAGAGATAACTGTGTCTGCTTACATGATTTATTCATTCCGACCATAACCAGCACCCAGAGTCCATGGAGGAACACTGGAGTTAGAAATTGCAACCTGCTTTGAAGTAAGCCACACAGAGGTTTTAACTGGTGGAGTTCCGTGGGAGATAGGGACAGAGGGAGGAGGTGGGAGTGCTGTCTTGAGAAGAAATTGTGTTTGTGATCTCTATAACTTGCCTTCTTGAGAACTGTAGGGGGATTTTCCTAATAGAAAACCTGTGAGCTATGTGAGGAGGGTAATCCACTTGACCCTTGCCCTCTCCTAAGCCCTTAAGTCATCATAACATTTCATTCCTTACCCGCTGCAGGACCACTTCTTGGGATTCCTTTTGATTGCAATGCAAAGACAGCATTTCTTAGCCACAAGGAAGACCAGAATAGGGGTGTCGGAGCAGGGACATAGCAATCATATTTGAAGAGGGTGAGAGCTGGTGGCAGCGAGGAAGATAAATAGGGTGTGTTTGTGCAAGTGACTTTATTTATTTCAGCATGCTGAGGAGGGGCCAAATGTACTGCACTGAAGGAAGTCAGTCCACACACATATGGGAGCGGGTCCAGCACTGGCGCAAACCCAGGCACGGCTTTGCAGGGTGACAGCCTGGGGCTCTCAGGGCAGCTGCTGTCCTCAGCACTGGCTTTTGAGAGCTCTTCGCATTGCAGGCTGTGCTGGAATGGGCAGGGTGGTTATTCAGAGCTGGTGGGAAGGGCGTTCTACTCTAGCACCCCCTGACCTTGCGGCAGGCGCCAGCAGTGGGGGAAGGACCCGCAGCCCCCATGGCACCGAACAGACCCCCATGAGTAACTGATTCAAAATTGTAATTTGTCACTTCAGCATTTGGCCGCTGAATGGCTCATGGACCTATCCTGACATTACTTCTTTTTAATACTGTATTTGTTACTCTCTGAAAATTTTGGGTGGGTAATTATCCAGTGTGTACTGTGTGTTGCAGAGCCCAGGAATATTTGCTTTGGCTTTTCTTCCTGGTTAGTTAGGGTGTGTGGTTGCTGGCCTAGATCTCATGGCATTGTTTCTGACTACGTAAATGAAAATTTTATACAAGAGAATAATGAATACAGACCAGAGAGTAAGGCACATCCTGTGGCAATTTCACAAAGGCAATTTTTCTTGCTAAAACCCATAAGGGGCTCAGCAGTTGTGATTATTTACACATGTACTTCAAGGCTGTTCACATATGACTGATGCAGGATAACAGACACCTAGTAACCAGAGACGGCTGCGTTTGGTGGGTGCCTTGATTCATCCCTGGTTTTGGCTGTTTTCTTTGCCTCTCCTCTCCACTGTTTGACTAAAGAGGCACTTCTAAGGATAAGGAAGAAAACCTTCATTTAAAACTGCATGAAACCAAAGGCTGGGTGTAACCAGCTTCAAATCCAGCCAAGAGTCAGCGTGTAGCTTCGTGTGTTACTGTTTTTGTCGTTCATCATATCACATGGATGGGGTGGCATTTTAAAACACACAGAGGGTTGCTGCCACACATGCAGTAATGTGCGCACACACATACCCCCCCCTCGGTGTAGACAAACTTTACACTGCACCCAGTTTGGCTGTGGTGCCAGCAGCAGCCCAGCTGTGGTGAAAAAAGCTCAACTTGAATGTTCCCTCAGCTCCCCATAAGAATTTTACGCCCTGTGCCAAGGCCCTCTTTGCCACAGCTGAAATGACTGTGAAAACTGGCTGTTTTAAAGAGTTTATCTGCATTAGGTGTCAGTCAGACCATTATGACATAATTATTCTACTCCTTACAAAAGTCTTTGAATATGGCCCTGTGGCTGTGTTAATACACACATGATTTCAAGACTTTGAAACTTCAGTATTGAGTGTCACAAATGTATGTCCAAGCTCCAAGTGGGATCATGGTACTCAGACAGCAGCTGTGGCTAAAGAGTTTAATCTATCACTTCTCGTTCCACAAACAAATGGCAAATGCTCCAGAGGGTCTTTTGAAAGTAAAAGAGATCAAATATAAGGAAAAAAATATTTTGAATGCATCTAGAAAATAATCTCAGTAAAACACTGGAAACCACAAATTCCACCGACATGAGATTTTATTATTTGCAGGTGCTTTTGTTTGCTGCCTGTGCAGGTCCAGACCTTACCTTGGGTACACAGTGGGGACTTGCTACAAGAGGACATGAACGGATATGAGGGGTAGGGATGGATGTTATTTGCAAGTTACCAAACTCACTGCTTGTGAGAGAATGGAAAACCTTTGCCTCACAAAGAGGGTTCCGTGGGGTTTGAAGGCAAGGCTTCCCTGTCATCCACACACCAAGGGAGCTCTGATAGGAGAATATCTTGTACATTATCCCGTCTAGGTTTGGCAAGCAATACAAGCCAGCAGGGGTGACGCCTTCACTAGCTGCCTTGTCAGCCACAATGCTCCCTTTCCATCACTGCACCCTATTCCTGAGATTAAGATCGATGCTGGTGTGAGCCTCCCCACATCACAGGCTGCCAGTTGCTCAGAAATCCTTGCTCTTGAATGGGTGAACGGATGGTTTCATGGTGGGTTGAAAATACAGCCCCGTCCCCAGCGTAACCTTTAATCTTGATTAAAAAGCTTCCAGGGCCCGGCAGCCTGGGCTGCATCCTTTGTTCAATTCTGGCAGTGGCTCTTGCATTCCCTAATCCCTGTTAATATCACTGCTTGTCAAAGAAGATTTGTGCCTTTCCTGGAAGATGGACGCCTATTTTGTACCAGCTGGGGGAGAAGGAGATGCCTTATCAGCTGGTGCCGGGAACAGCAAGTAGCAGACAAGAAAGGTATCCTGTTTTCTGAAGAGAAGGAGTGGGAGGTGGGCAAGCATTTGGCTCTGACTATTAACTCTGGCTGCTAGCACTGCTCCTGTGTTTTCAGGATGCAACACCATCCTCTATTTTAACTCTGCACAATCCATGAACCTCTCCTGGCAGTGTTTGTGGCCAAGGTACCAATGTAGTATCCTGGCCAAATTGCAGGACAGATTATGCTCTGCTGACCTATATTCCCCTAAAGTCATTTTCAATTAACGTAGTAGTTAGTCCCCTTTGTGCACCAATAAATTTCTCCCTGCCATAATGTTGAGCTGAGACTCCAGAGGCCCTGCTCTCTTGGGGGCATTTTACTGCCTCTTCCAAGCAGACAGAGAAAAGGTCTGGACACCCATTGCTGCTCAAGCAGCAGTCTCTGCTGCTAAGCCTGAGCTCAGACCACAGTTCTTCTCAGCCTCGTCAACTCATGTTTCACCTCCCTGTTAGGGGGTCCCTCCTGGGAAGTGCAAGACCCTTCTCTGGCTCAGTCATGGCAGGAACTTGGTACCACATCCCGTGTGAAGGTCCCAGCTCCTGCGCTATCAGTATGCCTTTGATGTGGGGCTTTTTTCTTCTCTCCTGCCATTAGCTGCTCCATTTGCTGCAGGCGTGGGGAGAGGCAGGGACACTGCAGCCTGATGCCAAGCACTGGTACAAGGAGTCACACCAGGGCTCTGGCTACCCCTCGGGATATGTGTACCAAGTGCTCCCAGGGCAATGTGTCTGCAGCTCAGCACAGGCAGGCTCCTGCTGTCCACTGGTGACACCTCAGCAAAGTGGCTTTTGCCCTCTGGAATTGGCAGCAACTTCTGCTGAAATCTCCATTAGGTGGAATCTGGCCAGGGCTACAAAATGTGAGGAAAGGACCCCAAAGGCCGCTTGGTGTATTCCCCTGGCAAGGCAGGATTACATGTGTCAGTGCATTTAGAGAGTCCTCCTCGGGAATCACTTCTGTCACTATCCCTTTCCTGGCTACTGCCCATGCAACAGCTGAGAGGCAGCTAATATAATTAGCAAGACATAATGAGGGACAGTGCTGTTGGCCAGTGCCTTCAGTGGAGCTGCTGAGCTCTGCATCAGAGCAGAACCTATTCTGTTATCAAACAGCTGCCTCGAAAACTGGATGAGATTTTATCCTTTGCTTTCAGGTTTAATACGAAAAGCTGTGATTCAGCTTTGTGCAGAAAGCTGTTCATCAAGCTCCCAGAAAAGCTGACCCAGCTGGGATGTCCCCCACACGAGCAAAGTCCTGGGCATGAATGGTGCCTTGGGCTACACAAGGACTACAATGGGAGAATTTCTAAATCACTACTGTTGTTTATTCATAGACGTTGAATATTTTTATGCTCAACAGTTTCTTTGAATCTCTGGTGTTAATGAACTGTATAAACTACATACATCATCCTCTTTCCTTTTCCATGAAAATGTGACATTTTCTTGCCTACAGATTTTGAATTTTGCCTTCTTGGTTGCGCAATATGAAAAAAAAATATGGCCTGCATAATAAAAACTAGAAACCTCATGGCTTGCAGTGTTCTTCAGTATGATGAATGGTTATGAAAAATCACTTGTGTTGGAGCCGTAGCATTTGATGACTGGAGTTGTGCCTTATTGTTTGTACACAAGCAGGCCAGTCAGGGACATACCTTAAACTACGCTCCAGGTGGAGGAAAAAAGCTGAAACAGTGGCATCAAAGGTAGTTGATATTTCAAAGCAAAATTTTCTTATCTTTATCTTTTCTCACTCGGTACTTGCTAGGATCTCATTGTAGTTTAACTCCAGTCAGAAACTAAGCCCCACACAGGCAGTCATTCACTCTCTCCCCACTGGGATAGGGAAGAGGATTGTAAGAGTAAAAGTGAGACAGCTTGTGTGTTGAGATAAAGACAGTTTAACATGCAAAGCAAAAGCCACACACAAGCAAAGAGGAGCAAGGAATCTATTCACCTCTTCCCATGGTCAGGCAGGTGTTCAGCCATCCCCAGGAAAGCAGGGCTCCACCATGTGTAATGGTAACTTGGGGAGACAAACACCATCAGTCCAAACATCCCTCCCTCTCTCCTTCCCCCAGCTGTATATGCTGAGCATGATGCCATATGGTCTAGGATATTCCTTTGGTCATTTGGGGTCAGCTGTCTCTGTTGTGCCTTCTCACATCTTCCTGTGCACCCCCAGCCCTCTTGTTGGTGTGGTGCGGTGGGAGGCAGAAAAGACCCCGACCCTGTGTCAGCACTGCTCACCCATAACAAAAATATCTCTGTGTTATCAGCACTGTTTTGGTCACAAATCCAAACCATAGCCCCACAGCAGCTATTAGAAGAAAATTAACTATATCCCAGCCAAAACCA
Source organism: Picathartes gymnocephalus (assembly GCA_013390045.1). Taxonomy (NCBI): domain Eukaryota; kingdom Metazoa; phylum Chordata; class Aves; order Passeriformes; family Picathartidae; genus Picathartes; species Picathartes gymnocephalus. Next base: position 77,016 of record WEKY01057055.1, on the reverse strand, counting down.
ACACAGACCTTTCTATAGGTTATTTTCCTAGAAGTATTGTTGGAAGACTTTTTCTTCTAAAGGAACAAGGCTGGAGAAAAGCAACTGCAGCCTGCTACCTCAGCATACCTGTAATGCAGCTGGTATTTCTCAAATCTCTTCCAATACTTTTAGTTTTTCTTCAAGGTGGCTTTAAATTACCCGTTTCAAACCATATTGTTTAAGTCTAATTTATGGGGGCCAAAGGCACGTCTAAGCAATCACTGTCCCCTCCCCTTCCTGGTGCCTAGACACATAATGCCACTTCATGAGATAAAGTCTCCAGTATCCATGCTGACACAAGGTGTTCCTGACACATAATACCTGTTCTTGCTCCTGTCCCCATGTGTGGCACTGCAGTCACCCAGCTCCCTGGCACACTTTGAATTGCACTGAGGAACTGATCTGGTTTAAAGAACATCTGCCAAAGCCCTTCCCCCTCATCCTGTTTTTTAATCTGGACCAATTCTCCAGACTGGTCCTGGTGTAAATAGAGCTGACAGGAAAGAAAAAAACCTGGAGGATGAGGAGTGAAAAGATGAGAGAGTAAGGAAAATCTTCATCTCATCCTGTTGCTGTGGTCTCAGTCCCATGAGCTGTCTGCTGTCAGACACCACACTGGGAAAGGTCACCCCAAACCTTTCAACTTTATTGAGTCTCTGCTTCAGCAGAAGTGACCTCAGGAGAATCTCTATCAGGCCATGACTACTGGAGGGATGTCAGGCAGTAGCAGGGAGGATATGGTGAGTGCTCGGGGAAGAAGGAAGGAGATGTTGGAAGAAATGGTACTTTACTTGAGAAAACCAGTGGGTACTCTCTAAACACCTGCCTTTTTACTAGAGGGACCCCTGTGATGAAGAAAGTGCAAGCCATGAGGGAGGAGTGATCTCAGTGCAGGCTCTGTTGTGCTGTCAGGCACAGGAGTCACAGGTGCATCAGCTGACGGGAAGAAGGCTTGCTTGGGTTTTTTTTTCTTTGACAAAATTGTCATTGTATGTATATATGAATTATGTATTAATAAAGGGCAAGTCAAATGTGGTCAAAACCACCCTTTCCACATGCTTTCTGCCAAAAAATACACCCTGAGTTGCACATGAAGCCCTGCCCCTAGGAATTCTTTCTGTACAGACAAGCAGTTTACAGCCCATGACCCAAACCATCAGCAGATGACATTGTTATTGCCCTCAATGTTTGTCTGCATCCCAAGGGTTTATAAACTTCACTTTCCATCCCCACCCCTGTTTTAAATAATAATATGTCATCCCAGAAGCATGTTTACTTCCTTGTCATTTTTGGACTTAAATATAGAGCAGCCCAAATTGCTTGAGACTCAAAATTTTCTAATTAGCCAGTGGGAAACAGTGGAAGAACTTTGCAAAGTACAGTGCACAGCTGAACTGAATGATCACCCTTGAGTTTAAGCGCAGAACTGTGGATACCCAGCATTGCTACCCACAAGATTTTTTTTCCTTTCTTTCTCTCTCTATTTGTGCAGGCTTTAAGAACTTCTGGTAAGTAAGATTTCTTGTAGAAGTTCAGATATTTTCCTTTACGTAGGCGTATCTGCATTGCGCTGTGACGGTAGTTATTGGGATAAAGTTCCAGAAGGAGAGTGAGGAGGGAGAGGGCTTTGATTGTCTTAGGCAAAGGGAACATCATTAAAGTCAGACAGAGAAATAGAATGCTACTAATTAATTGGAGGAATTTATCCTACTTAGAGAAACTAGCAAAAATACAGCTCAGGGCTTTATCTCAGCCTTGGACTCTTTTCTGCATTTTGTCCAAGTCTCGTTTAGTCATTCACGTCTCTTTGGTGATTTCAAACTCTTTAAAAATGTTCATTTAAAATCGTTTTGTCTGCTCTGATTATCCTGGACATCATTCCCCCACATAGATGTCGCTGCATTGCTTCTGGTCAGTGGAGAGCTAACACACCTGTAGCGAGGTGGGAACAGCATCCTGTGCAAGACCCTCTGCCTGTTGCTGTTTGAGTGGAATGGAGAGGGAGCCTTCTGGAGATGCATCCAGGACTCCTGCAGTGGAGAAACCTCTGGCAGAATCCAATTTCTCTAGCTCATCAGTTGCTGAACAAGTAGAGAGAGAAAGCTTGTCTTTTGTGGGCTTCCCAAAGCCCCACCTACACCAACGGAGCCAATTCCTGCTGCTTCAGAGGTGGGCTTGGCAGAGCCCCACTCTGTGTCTGGGACCCTGTAGGTGTTACCATGCTGCAAAAGGAGACAGGTTTCTTACATATTAGCTTTTATGTAGAGGCATCTGGAGGTTATGACATGCAAGGAACTGACCAGATTGAGTTCCTTGTATTACCTTGGCTGTTATGTAAGGGGGGCAGAGTGTCCTCACATAATTATTATTGTAATTAAAGAATATTGTGCTTTTAATTTGTACAGTTCCTTCCTCAGCATTGTTTGATATGAATAGATGGTAACAGACTGGTTATTTTGAGTTATTAATAACATATTGTTGGCTCACCATATGCCTAGGAGACAGAGTAGTGAGCAGGGCTGCTATGTCCTAGGTGTCCCTCCCTGCACTCACAACTGAGTGGATCACCTTTGATCCCTCTTTGCCTCCCAAGACCTCTCTTCAGTTTGGACTTACTGCTCACCATTCCCTCTGCCCCCACCCCTGCTTACCTTTGTGTTTGAGGGGTTCTGGAGAAAGAAAGGACAGTTTGTTCTGCCTTCTCCAATACCTCTAGCGTTTGCATGAGGTGGATGCTCTGGTCTGTTTTTAATTTCCACGATTCTGCAGCGCTTTTGAGTCCAAGGTGCTAAATATAGATCTAACACATAATAGCCAGCCTCTTTTTCATTTCTGTCTTAGGATGTTATTTTCTGCTTTTATCATTTAAGCCTAATGGATTTACATTATTAGGAGCTCTCCAGTGTGTACAATGCGGTTATGACCAAGACAAATGCCTCCAAAGTTTCCAGGAACATTTGTCTGAATAAAAGCAAGGAAAAAGGTGGCTCTGGCTTCCCTGGCTCGGCAGGAAGAGGATTGGTGCAGTGTAGGCACCTTCTGTCTCCCCTTTGTACTGCAAACCTGTGTGTGCCCTCTGGGTAGGGGAAGGACTTCCAGCACACTGCCTAGAAAAAATGACTCTCTGGAGAAAAATCAGCAGACACCATGAAAAGTGCTGGCTCAGACACCTTGTGTTGGCAGACTCCTACCAAAATTAGTTCTGGATAAGCCAGTACATCTGTAGTCAGAACAAACTATTCCTTTTTCTTCCTATTCCTAACACAGCCATGCCCAAAAAAATACAAGTCAGGAAAACGTTTGGGGAAACAATTAAGGAGCACGAAGGGAAAAGAATATCCAGACAAATATGAAGCCATGTAATAAACAGCTTGAATTTACAGGGGCTAAAGCAAGCCAAACGCAAGTGATGGGTTTTTGGGGCTGAGCTGCCCTAGCAAGCCAAAGAAGAAATGTGGTGGATAGAAAAGGCCAGGCCCACAGAGAGAGGCACAAAGACCACTCAGAACAAGTCTAGAGCCACATCTGTGCCTTTCCAAGCCTAACTGTTACCAGTGGCCTAAGCCAGTAGCTGGAGAGGAGTGGGGTATAGAGGGGAACTGATCATTTCACTTCATCTCTCTCCAAGTATCTTGCCCCTGGCTGTACAAGAGGCATATGAGAGAGGACTTCTGTGTGATCAGGGGATCCTTCCTTGGTGAGCTTGGTTGGGGTGAGGGTCTGTTTGTGCAGGAGTCCAAGCAGCAGCTCTGAAGACTCATCACAAGGTACAGACATGGAAGACAGACCTCTCCAGGGGAAATAAAAGTTGGAACCTACAGGAACAGTTACCCTGGGCACAGTAAACTTCTCTTTTCCTGGAGAAATGCTATGAGCATAGTTCACTTCAGGCTTTGCTCCCAGCAGGCACTTGAGTGATAGACCAAGCCTGGTTGCCCTACTAATCCCTCCAGCACTAAACCAGCACTCTGTGCATCTTGAAATATGACATTATGTCCATAAGGCATGCTCAATTGTGGCTGAGAAAGACTGCAAGGAAGCTTTTTGGCATATTCACACTCTAGTTTGCTGCTGGAAGTATTGCTTTTCATGGTGCTGTCCAGAAGACCAGAAGAGAAATCTGTCGCTGCTGGAAATGGCAGTAGTGCTGTAGGTCTTGGTTGCTGCCAGCAGAACAGATGGCCCAGGAGTGGTGCAGGGCTGACTGCTGCACCCATCCAGAAAGTGCACTGTGCAAAGCAGGACCAAGCTGGTCCCAGCTGTAGCCTGGCAAAGGAAGAAAGGTATGCTGTGTGGGAAGGGAGCAGGTATTTACTTTGAGTGTGCCAATGACCATGTACCTCAGTGGGTGGGGAAGTTCAAATATGACAATTCCAGTTAGACTTAATTTTTCCTAGCAAGAAATGCCAGAGCATTGATGCACATGGCCAAAGGTTTTCTGTAGCCTGGTGAAATAGATTCTTCTACATTGCTCCAGACACTCCTGGAACCAGTTAATCATGTCACTCCTGTTTGTGAAGTTTTGTGCTGTTCCTACTATTGCAAAAAATTAATCCTAAATATTCATAAAGTGATCATTTAAAATGCATTAAGAGCAATGCAGGGGCTGGAAATTAACATCAAAA
>WEKY01057055.1:2127-72323 GCA_013390045.1 Picathartes gymnocephalus | reverse complement strand
AAAAGAGACAGAGGGTGAGGTGAGAACATGGGCAAGAAACAAAAATGGTATGATGTCCTATGGGTACATGAATTCAGTGACATAGGGCAGACTATGTTCTCCAGGCCTGTGCGCCAAACTCCAGTCCCCAGAGCATGCAGGGGCAAGTGTGCCCAAGAGTAGGGACTGAATGTTATGTCCACCACAGGTCCTCTATGAGCCCTCTGGCCAGCCAGGGCATAAACCAGGCAGAGCCTGTGTGTGTACTGGCAAACTGAACATGGTCAGGGCATGAGCCTGGACAGTGTCTCACATTCATTCATACTGTGTCCATTCAGTTGCAGACACAGTCCAGCTTGCGTTCTTTCAGGCAGTTCATCACCATGGCTAGCAGATGGTTAACCCACTCCCAACACGGGTCTGTACTGGAGAGGACTCAGCTTTGAGGAATACTTGAATCTGTCCTGTATCATCCCAACCACTAAAATCTGACTGACAAAGCCCTAAATCAGATCATCTTTTAGCTCCTCTTGACTCGCCCTCTCCTGGCTAGTAATGCCTCTTTTGAGGCCAGCTGTGAATTATCTGCCAGAGGGAAGTTCTTAAAAAGCTTCATGCTGAAGTAGCCCGCCTTATGTTCTCCATTAGGCAGGCTTTATTCCTCCCATGTTCAGCGTTACACCAGCAGAAGTTGGATTAGACTTGTATTTCTTGGCTAAACAATGACTAAAGGAAGCATGATAACTATCTACAAGTATTTGATGGGTGTAAACTCCAGTGAGGAAGAGGAATTGTTTAGTGTGGTTAAAGGACTTTCATGGCTGAGAGTGATTAGATTAAACTGAACAAAGCAAAACATAAACTGAATAGCCCTCGTAATGGTAGCAGGCTGCAAGGGCAGCTCCCGGGGGACGTGGTGGAAGCAGTGATGTCTGGGTCAGTGGAAACGTCACAGGGAGCAGAGCAGCCTTTACCTTACGGACCTTGGAACACCACCCCATAAACAGTGTGTCAGCTTTCCCCACCGTGTCCACACCCACACCGCCCCGTGTCTACGTGAGCGCACGCCCAGATGAATAAGGAGGGAAGAAGGGTGTCGGGATGGTTCAGCCTCTGCCTGCACCTGATTTGTCCTTTCTTTTGGTGTAATATGTTGCCCTAAACAAGAAGTTTTCATTCTGCTGTCAGTGATTCTGATCTTATGACTCTCAAGCGAGTTTATGCTTCCACTTTCCATACTGAGTCATGAGTAAGCTTTCCTTAGAACTTCAGCAGGATGGGGCTCGAGCTCCGGTTATCTTAAGCATGCTAGCAACCTTGGGTTATCACATACCTACAGGGATGCCATCAGCATTCCCTTCAGGTTACACCGCTCTCAGCTGGCAGGACTTGGTAGAGGATGACCAACTCTGTACAAGAAGGGAACAAACTCTGAAAAAGGAAACAAATTCAGTGCCTCTGAAAATATAACGGTGGCCCCTTATTCACTGCTGGGATAAATGAGCTCATTCTCTCACATATGAGAAGTAGTATGTCATAATCCCATCTTGCCCCTTCTCTCTGGAAACCAAACACAGAGCAGGCAAGCCCATCCATCAGGAGTTTCTGATGGACATCATGAGCTGTCCTGAGCACTGAAAATGAATGTCAGGGACTCAAGCACTGCTGTGTCTTTCAAAATCCTCCAGACTCTCAGGGTAAAAGAAATAAGGGGATATGTGATATTTGATGAGTCAAGATGCTTTCCTTGCAGGATGCATGATTGTTTCTCTACCTAATTACACAGACACAATAGCAAAGAAATTAGATAAGCCAGGTAATGTTTGTTGTGGTCATCTAGGAGACAAGAACCTTATTTACCTGACATGACTTCTAAACAAACTACCTTGTTTTTAAAACAGGATATTGCTTCCAAATTGCAGGTTATCTGTTCCAAAACAACACCACTTAATGGGTTATCTTTTCCTTTAACCTGGCACACCTGTTGACATATCATTAAATCCCACTTAACACAAGTGTGAGAAGCCTGCTGTTAAAAGCTGCAAGCAGAAAGCCAAGGAGGACACACGCATCCTCCCATGGCACTTGCAAAGAAGGCCCTGATCCGTTCATAAAAGGTCAGGAAGGGAGCAGAGAATTCAAAAGCCTTAAAAAACAGCCTGGACTGGAGTCTTCTGTAGTGCGTCACCACAAGTTTTCTTCTCCCGAGGGTGTAATTCTTCAGATGTTTTATGTGCCCCTTGCTGGTGTCTCTCCATGTTTTTCTTCAGCAGCAATTTGTCTATTTCTGCATTTATTGAGCCTTCTTTTTTTAAACAGAGGCAGAGCTAATAAACATCTGTGCGTATGATAGAGACTGAAAGGGTTAACACCACCTCCCTTGCGTGTCCACTGCCCAAATGCTAACACTGCCTGGTTAGGTGTGCACATTATGGACCGTGCAACAGAATAGGCATGCCACTATTGCAGAGTCCCTGCTGTGCTGATACATTCTTCTTCCCAAATCTGGCTGGCTGCAAAGGGCTCAGATAATAACCTATTTTCTGTTTTTTTTCACAACGGCAGGAATACCAGTAGTGGTGTCTTCATTGAAAATGGCATGCTTGAGGATGCCGTTTTACATAGGATAGTTTCCCATCCTGGCTGGTATTCTTTTACATATAAGAGGCTGGCAGGTGTTAATGTTTCTGGTGACATTCAGAAAATATGAATTTTCCTTCTCATGTACCTGCTGTATTTTCAGTTTCAAATAAAGACATGTGTACATTGTATGAGAAGAGGAGGAGAGGAAGAGAGAGGGGTCACAGGGTTGCTGTCACCTCACATGACCACGCAGGTGATTTCTTACCATTATCAGTGGGTGACCTCAAAGGCCCTGATGAACACATGTTTAACCTGCACCACAAGAAGCTGCAATTCCTGTGCAGTCTCTGCTGGCTTGGAAACTAGCAGTGCCCATTCTCCGGGGATTTGCAGCCTTGGCTTCACAAACTCAGAAGGTTCAGAGCTCACGACTGGGTTTAAAGACAGGTGAGGACGAACCTGAACAACTCTAAGTAAGCAGTGACCCTGTCAGAGTAGAAGAAAATTTCCTTCATAACCCAATGCAGCTTTCACAAATCTCTTTAACAGCAGTACTCAATTTAAATTGCATGTTACCATGTCCTCTTTCCTCTGTGTTGAGGAGTACAGTCCTGGAAATCTGACATATACTATCACATGAATTCTGAGAGAATAAAGTATTGAGAAAAGACAACTGCAGTGTTGTCTTCAGAGTCTTGTGTGTGATATGGACCTTAAATGTTATAGATGGTGTCCATAGTATTGAGAGCAGCTTGACAACTACATTCTATGTAAATTACAGTGTTTTCTCAAAGAGAGTCATTGCAGGTTTGGTCCATGCATCAGCTTCTTCTCACACTCACCCTCACAGGATTGCCTTCTCTTTTCCTTGCTCTTGCGTCTTCCAATAGAAGATCAGTATGCAGCCAAAGAGGTAGTTTTGCTAGGCCAAAAGACCAAACAGGCATTTTTAACATTTAATTACACTTTCTTTTCAAGAGTGCATCAGTTATAAGGTATCTCAGGACATAACTACCAGAAATGTCACCTGGCCATTTCCCAGCTATGGAGCACATCTTATAGTGGTCACCCAGAATGACCTTTTGGGGCAGGATCCTGCCTGAGTGAATGCCAGAAGTTCAGCAGAATCATGGAACAGATAAGGATGGAAGGGACCAGATGTTCTCTCTGGTACACTGATTTAGAGATTCCTGAGGGCTGGCCTTGGCAGTGGAGATGGAAGCAAAAAAGACATGCAGTATCTCAGCCTTCTCTGCAACCTATGTTTCAAAGGTCCCTGTTCCTTTCAGCAGAGGACACACACTTTCTTTAGAATTCCTCTTGTTATTGATATATTTGAAGAAGACCTTTTTATCCTGGACATGCTTAGCAAGATTCAATTTCAAGTGAGCCTTGGGCTTCCTACTTGCATTTCTGCATACTCTAACAACATCCCAATATTCATCCCAAGTGGGTGATCCTTGCTTCCACCTCACGTATCTCCTGCTTATGTCTGGATTTTGACAGCAGTTCCTTGCAGGTCTCCTCCTCCTTTTGCTTGATTTCTTGCCCCTGGGAATGTCTTGTAGGCACTTCCTGGGCTGCATGCACTCAGTGGAAGTATTCCCACTTGAGCCTTGTTTTGCAAGAAAAGTACCTTGTCCCCATTTTAAGGGTAAGAAGAGGCTTGAGTTCAAAAATGCCCTGCAGTATATCCACAAAACCTGAGGCAGCATGCCAATGCTTGAGTCCAACCAACTCTCCTCCTTACTTTAAACACTGTCTATTTCTTTTACCTAATGATGCAACATAGATGAGTCGACCCTGGCACTCCTCTTTTCCCAGGGCAGGGACTCCCCTGCTATGGCACCGTCACTTCCTGGCTTGCCTGCGGTCTCTCTTGGAAACTCTGTGAGCCTTGCCTTCTCACACGAAGGTCAGTTAGCATGTCAGAAAGACATCACCCCCAAATTCAGACTGTGGTGCTTAGGATTGCTCTGAGGATTGGGGAGATGCTCCTGAGGTGATGGGGGACCAGAACGCAGTTTCCTCCACATGGGGTGCAGAGCTCATTGTGTGCCCCATTTGAAGGAAACAGGTAGACTATGAGGTTCCTCTTCTTTGAGAGAAACCTCAAGGAGAAACTCTTGAGGGTGCTGGTTGCTGAAAATCTGGGCATGACCTGGCAATGTGCACTTGCAGCCCAGAAGGCCAACCTTGTCTTGGGCTGCATCCCAAGAAGTGTGAGGGATGTGATTCTGCCTCTCTGCTCTGTTCTTGTGAAATGCCACCTGGAGTGCTGCATCCAGCTCTGGGGGGCCTAACTGGATGTGGATCTGGTGGTGTGAGTCCAGAAGAGGACCATGAATATGATCAGGGGGCTGGAGAACCTCTCCTATGAAAACAAGCTGAGACGATTGGGGCTGTTCAGCCTCACGAAGAGAAGGCTCCAGGGACACCTTATAGCACCTTCCAGTGCCTAAAGGGGGCTACACCAGAGGGACATTTTACCTTGGTTTGTACTGGTAGGACAAGGGGAAATGGGCCTTAAACTCAAAAGAGGACAGGTTTAGATTAGATATTAGGAAGCAATTCTTTACTCTGAGCATGGTGAGACACTGGAACAGGCTGTGCAGAGAAGCTGTGGATGCCCCATCCTGGGAAGTGTTCAAGGCTGGGTTGGATGGAGCCCTGAGCAACCTGGTCTAGTGGAAGGTGTCCCTGCCCATGGCAGGGCAATGGAGCCAGATGGTCTTTAAGGTCCCTTCAACACAAACCATTCTATTATTGTATGATGTTTTCTGGCTGTTGGAGGCTTCACAGTGCTCAGTGTCACACATCCTATTCTTTGGCTTTCCTTTTCCCTGCATCAGGAATTGAAAGCAGCTATGCTGCACAGCAACTACCTCGTTACTGGTTTTCCTTACCCATGTAAGGACAGTTTGACAAAGTTTGACAAAGGAGTGCCTCAGCACAAAAGAGACATCTATAAACTGGAGGAGATTCAGAAAACAACAGTAATAAAAAGCACAATCCTCTTGGAAATCCCTGTAAGGCAGCAATTTAGAGCCCAGCTACTAGCATGCTAGGACAGACCTCAAGTGAAATAAAAAGAAATTAACTTATTAAATATCTCTAAAGCAGGCATGTAAAAAGTACTTTTTTCTGTGTGCTGTGTGTGCTTGTGTAAACAGCCTTTTCACTTGGGGCTATGTCTCCACAATTATGTATTATTTGCAAGAAGAATGCAGAGCGTGAGGAGTGAATGTGTTCCAAATATGTCCAAACCCTGACCAGGCAAAGGCTGTGATTTTAGCTCACTTTAGGGAGAGGACAACAAGCCCATGCCTTTTGTTTATTCTTCTTGAGCTCTTTGTAACAATTGTACTTTTCATTGGAAGTGACTCACCTGGCAAAGAAGACTAGAAGTCCACAAGAACCATTCAAGAAAAATACAGTGCTGGAAACTGTCCTCCAAATTCAAGGCTTACAGTCCATCTGAAACCATGCTCATATTCAGGCCCTTCAGGCTTCCCTAATTACCGAGAAGAACTATCATTCTTTTCTAAATGCGGTGTCAGCATTTGTTACAAGCAATCAGCACAAAATTATCCAAAAACCTTCCTGTGACCTATAAACCTGCAATTTGATATGCCTTACCCAATTTTTATTCTGTAACAAGAGAATTTTTTGCATACATTTTTATTGCAGAGACTCTTTAATATACCAGGCAACACATAACAAGATTCCATGACTGGAGGCTGAAGATAGCTACATTTCAGCTCACAATAAGGTGCACATCTTAAAAGCAATTAATTAAGCATTGAAATAAGTCCTGAGGGAGTATGACGAATTCATCACTTCTTGAAGTCTCTGAACTTCATCTTTCCAGACATCATGCTATACCTGAAATACAAAGTGTGGTCTTGGTACAGGAATTACAGGGAGGGGCAGGGTTACAGTGTTTCTTAATGTCAGTGAGAAGACATTTCCACATCAAAACCTCCAGGTTTTTCTTTTTTCTTTTTTTTTCTTTTTAATACACATAATGAAATTAATTCCTTCTCCAGTATCAACCAGTCTACTTCAGTGGAAATCAAAAGGCCACTGCCAACTTATACCAGTAAATAAAGCCAAACTTTTAAAAACAGATACACAGCTAAATTTCAAGATGCCTACTGGGCTGTAGAGCAGAATTTTCAGACACACTGCAGCCCGCTCTTAATTTTTAGTGAAGTCTCTCTTTCACTGTCAAGACTTCCATCTCTGGAACAATACATTGCTATTGAAGTATTTAATGAGTCACTTTTAAATATCCCACAGGAACAACAGGACATTTATCTCATGCTGCAGTGCTGTATTTTAAAAATAATTATCTTAAAAAGAAAGCCCCATGCAACAACTGAAAAAAGCCCAAATATTTTCCCCTTTCTGCTTCACAGAACTTTCTCTCTCTCTACCTTTCTCTTTTCATTTCTCATCCACTCTTCACCCGGGTTATGCTGAGGTGACTGTGAGGACGCGCAGGCTGAGACATTCTGTTTGCATTCTTCTGTTGGTTTGGCTTGGCTACTCTCCCCTGTGTAGGCTTGGCAATGTGAAAAAGTGACCTTGTGGCAAACATGGGTGTGACCTTCTAGAACAGCAACAGCTCCCGGCGTGATTGCCGGGTCTCCAAAGTCTTACTCCATGGAAAATTTGAGGCAGCTTATCCCACGTGCACTGAGAAACTTACGTTTACCTTAGGGGAGGAGCATGCGTCTGTGGAGTTATCACAGCAGGGCTAACTCACGGTGTTGCCACATCCTGGCTCCCCTGCCAGGAACTTGCCACAGAGCTCTACTCTATGCCTTCTTGCTTTGCTAATGGTGGTGTGTTGGAGCCAGATGCTTGCTGTGAGACTTGGTGCTTCTGCTGCTGCAGGACCTCAGCAGCACCATCCTTTTCTGCTGCTGCTGTGGCTTCCGTGACTCTCTTGCTCTAACTACTCCTTCAGCTCTGAAGAGGCAAAAGGAGCTTGGAGCTGTTCTTCAAAATGTTCAACCTGATGCTGTGATGCTACTCGACACATGTGAGAAGTGGTGAAGAAGGTAGCTGTTGGATCTCATAGCTCTGCAGCTTTTTGCACCATGAGTGCTGCTGTCAGAAGACTCCAGGTGTTTGGATTCAAATACATCCATTTTGGGAACAAACCAAACCTCTGTTTTCCTAAGGATAACAGCCAGTACAAGGATTTTGACAGTAAGGTTCATAGCTGAGTCAGAGATTCTTGCAAAAGGGTTCTGATGCACCAAGGAAAGTTACAGAACCTGCACCACCAAACGTGAGCCAGACACAGCTCACAGAGCATCAGTCTGTGTGACCCTGGGTGCTCCTCTGAACTGGGGGATATTCCCAGTTCAGGATATTAGATCCCTGTATGGGTCATTCCCTCAAGAGCTGGACTCAATGGTCCTTTTCTGTCTCTTCCAACTCAGGCTATTCTGTGATTCTGTGATTCTGATTACTTGGCCTTGCCCATGCAGGGAGCGGACCCAAAAAAAGCACAAATAATTGGCCTAATTTGTCAGTAAATTTTGTGCCCGAGACTGCTTGGAAGACTAGATTTACTCTCTGTTTTTATTACCAACAGCCAAGCCACCTCAGCCTGAGCTCCACAGCCCTACCATGGTGACACTGGGGTTGTGAACACGCTCTGAATGGTCTGGGCAAGGCTGGCTTCTGAAGGCATAGAGACACCTTCCAAGCCTGGAAAGATGGTTTGGAGGTGAGGGAGGACAACACCTATATTTCTGACAAATCAGGATAATGAGGATCTTCCATGTTGTGCTATATTTTGGACTAGTAACCACACTGATTTGGTTTCATCCATGATCAGAGAGGAACTTTTTTCTGTGCTGAGGTGTTGTTATGCACACACATGCCCTACTAGAGCAGAAATTGTTGGTTTGGGCTTTTTTCTCTTTAGGCTCTGGTGCTTCTGACAGCCCGAGGCTGCCACACAGGTGCCAGAATTGACTGGCTGTCATTGTTATGTCACACAAACAGTGCTTTGAGCTGTTCCTTCCCACTCCCCAACCCACCCACACACACTGCTTTGCTCCTCATCGGAGCACAACAACAGAGATCAAGCAGCTGTGAAATACACCTGCCCTCCATTTGCAGCCCTGCTCGATTACACGCCTTTAACTTGGCAATATAGGCTAGTTATGCTGTAATATAAATACATCTTTCCCCACAGCTCTGGATCAATCAGCAGCTTGAAACAGCAGGAGGGAAATGAAGTAGTAACGTAGGGGGAAAAAAAATAAGAGTTGATGTAATCAGCCAACTGAACATCATTAGGACATACTGTCCTGCACAGTGGGTGTACAGCTGCACTGGGCCGTGACCAAATCTATTAATAGGCCATGCAGAACTCTTTGTAGTTCTAAGAGTAATGCTCCTCAAACATTGAGCCTAGAGCTCCTTCTCTGTATCTTCAATAATCCCCTTGTGCTGTAGAATTACAGTAGTTGACTCTTCAGCAAGGATGAAACCTCTGACTCTAGTCTCTCCAGACTAGAAGCAGAAATCCTGCTCTTCATTTTTTGCCCAGACCAGAAGGGGGAAATAATGCTGGGACGATAAACTTAGCCCTAATGTGGACAGGAGATTGCCTGCAGAGTATCAGAGTTGTTCTAGGCTTGATGGCAGACACAAGGACTAAAGATTGGGTTGGAAAGTACATAGCTTGGTTTGTTGTTGCTGTGGAAAGGACCAGGGGATTGGGCTGTCACGTGCCTGCAGTACCCTACACCCTGTGGACCAGAACACTTGCCACCACTCCACAAACTGGCTGGCATTTTAGGATCTTGTGCCTCCTGCCAAGAAGCATGCACACCTGTACAAGAAACCCCTTAGTCCCTGTCTGTAACTTTACAGTAACAAGCAGAGACTTCTAGCCTACAAGTTATTTCATTTTAGAGACATTTAAAGTTAAGGAAAGTTATTACACCCAAAAGACACAGGACGGGGGAACAATGCAGATCAGACATTTAGCAGGCTTGGAGAAGGTAACTCCGTGTATCAAGGTACTGGAGAGCCATTACTCCATGAAAATATCTGTAACAGCCTTGGGCTGCTCCAGTCTCTTCCCCCTAGCATAGACTGGTTTGTGGCTGGAGCCAAAAGCCAGTGCTGCAGCTCTATGATTAATTCTCATCTTCTCCATGACTGAGGAAGGGACTTGATGTCCCTAGAGGCAGTGGATGCTTTCTGCAGGACATGGCCCCGAAGAATTGGAGTCTGAAACTCAGGGGTGAAATCGTGCTTGGTGGGAAAGTGCAGCAGCAATGCGGGAGAGAAATGCTCGAGGGAGAGGGCGTACCCAGAGAACAGTGGAGGAAGCATGTGTGAGGCAGCAGCTGAGGAAACAGGCAGCAGGGAGATGGTAAGCACTTGGGAATGAACCCTGGAAACATGCAAAGGCAAAGCGCTGTGATGGAAGGAGAGGTGAAATGCGGGCTAGCTCTGGAAACAGCCTGGGGACAGCCCTGCATGGGGTCAGGGGCTGTGTGACTTGCACTGCGAGGGGGATTCAGCCACTGCAGGCTGGCAAAGCCTGACTGCAGCTTCCGGGGCTTGGTGTGGCACCTCTCCAGCTCAGAGCGGGGCTGCCCCCTAAGTCATCTTGGGCTTGGCTGTGTAAATTTATTTATTTGACTGAATTGCCCAAGCCAGGAGTCGAGTCACCGCCGACAAGCGTCAGTAAGGCTTTCACACCTTCCAAGGTCTCCTCTCGGCCCAGCAGCAGCAGCGGGGAGGGCTGGTGGGGGCAGGAACACAGCAGGCTTGCCAGCCCTGCCTGGGGCTCCTTCCCCAGTCAGTGGAGCAATAGGGAGGGGGTGCAGCCCCCCGGCAGTGACTCAGCCCACCAAGGAGCAGAACAGCCTTCATCAGGTGCATGTTTCCCTGCTCTGACTATAGGAAGAGCCTAAAGCAAAGACAGGCTGTAATTTAAGGATCCCAGGCGAAAAGCTCAGTTAGAGAGGATGAGCCTGGATATCCATGTAGATAGAGGATATGTAAATGTGAGCATGGCGTAGCAGAGTGAGAGAAGGTGAGTCATCTTGGAGAGCTCCAGAGCTGACTGTACAATAAGCACCAGTTCTTGTGTAATTATAAATGCACACGAAGTGGGAATTGGTGTGTTGGCTGTGTCTCCCAGTATTGCACATTTCAGCTAAGCTCTCTGGAACAACTGGCTGTTGGTATTAGCTTTAAGATAATGCAAGTGGGTAGTAGTGAATGACAAAGCATTGCTGGCAAGCAATCAAGCTGTTAAACAACCTCTGACAAACAGAAGTTATAAATTCCTTTACTGTATTAATTTGACATCACAATTTGAAGATAAGGTTTTCCAGGAACCCATGTGAACCAGCATCCAGTTTTATTCATAAGGTGCATCTGAAAAGGAGTCAGTAATACTTAATATTTGTATACTATTCTCCAACTTTTTAGTTGATGAAAAGCTAGCTCGTTTCTGTCTCCAGGGCTAGACATACTATTTTGGCACATGCTGTTGTGTTTTTATGATAAATCCAACACAGATACTCTCTAGTCATTTTGGACTGTAAAAATATTTCTGAAGACAGCAGCAAGCCTGCCTACGACCAAGTCAGGATGAGATTTCAAGGGCAGTTTTTTGCTCTCTCTTCTCCTCACAGCTATTTGTACTACCAAACAGCACATTCCCAGTGTACTGGTTTCTTTCTGGCCTTTTTCCCATATTTCCTACCACAGGTGCATTGCCAAGGCAGAAGTGTAGAACCTGCATCATGTAGCAGCCAAGCAGCCTGTGCCTCTCTCAGCCAAAGCCCCAAAACAAAAGTCACCCCTCTGTCCCCATGAGCAGGGACCTCTGCCCAGCTGGGCAGCTGTGAAAGGTCTTTCAGACCCCAGAGCTGATGCAGAGGGATATGCATGGCCCAAAACCTGCTTCCTCCTACCACACGACCTATTACAGTGGTTGGTACCTCAGCTGCCTTGCAAAAGCTTTCATTGCAGGGGGGTAGAAAAGCTTAAACCTACGTGGGCGATCAATGGAAATGTGTCAGTAAGTGGGTGAGGGAACATAATGGAGTAAGCGGCAAGCACTGCAGGCTCTGGATACCATGGAGAAAACACGGGCACTAGAGTGAGGCAGAGGATTTGAGTTTGTCACACATTTTGCCCCTGTCCCACCTTCTCTTCTCCCTTTTTTCATTTTTCATTTGCTGGGATAATGCAAGTGGAAAAGAACATTCAGACCCATCCATTCTGCCTTTCAGGACACTGTTTTTAAAATAAAACACACTACACCAGTGTTTATGTGGAGAACACAATGGATAAATATTTTATGCCATGGATTCAGTTTCCTATCAGGACCTGTATTAATAATACCTATATAGGTCCAATTGTTATTGGGCTCCTCTTCCAATGAATGCTTTGTTTAAATGTATATTGAAGGCTTATTTTTACAATGGCTTTCTTCTCTTTAATAGGATTTGGCATATTGGCTGTGGTATAGCGTGCAAGTTGTTTGTATAAAGCTTTAAAACATATTTCTGAATGGTGCTATATAAATACTGCATGCATTGAATTGTATTATTTTATTGTGAAACTGAAAGGTTTCCTGTTCTATACCATAATACGATTTGTTGTTTTTCCAGCACACACATTAGCCTGCATTCAACTCTGCACAAGGTAGAAGAACTCAAATTAAATTTACAAGCACACCTGAGCAAAGCTAGTTAGCTGTGGCCAGATCATGTTTCTGTGATTAAATAATGCTAGCTATTATAACACATTGCAAGAAAGTGCAGCTATAAATCCCTGTCTCAGTTTATTTCCAATGCTTCATTGTACTATAGAAACTCTGCTATACTTTCTAGTAAGCAAAAGGCTAGACATGGGACTGAGTCACCCTGAGCAGATGTGTTAGATACTAACTCGGAGGAGATAAGAGTAACAATGCTGCTCTCCCCTGAGCGTTCCCCTCAAGGACGTTCCCATGCTGCACAAACATTAATAAATCGATCCTCATTGCATCCGACCGCAGAGTTTATTAACTGAGGAAATTGGTTCCCAGAAAAATTTAGCATTTTGCTCAAGGTCAGAGAGTAGGTCCACAGCAAGGAGAAAGAGCTGCAGACCTTCTCTTATTTCCAGTTAATGTTTAACATTAGCATGTAACACAGTGTGTTGAAGGCGCGACACTGCTGGGTGTCCACCTTGTCAGAAATGGATGGGCACTGGCTTCAGAGCCTACAGCAAGACCCTGCTGAGCATGTTGGCCATCACCACGTACCCCCGGGACTTGTCAGGGCAGCAGGTCCCTAGGGGTTGAGGCACCATCTCCTGCCTGCCTGTGGGGATGAGAAGTCAGTGGCTCCACCGCTATCTTCACTGGGACATGTTGGTAGGTCTCTCAAGGGTTCAGGAGAATCTCTTGGGGTTCATATCTACTCAACTCAGGGAACAGAGCCAAGGAGGTCCTGGTCCTACAGTCATCCAGGTCACACTGCAGCTTTCCTTTTGATGGAAACAAGGGTGACAGAGCTAAATGGGTGGTTGGTGCATAGCCAGCTCTGAGCTGAAAATGTACAACACATGGCCAGGACATACATCTGAGGCTGGGGACACTAAAGCCACGCAGCTCTGTCCAGAGTTCAAGGTTTTTACAGGTGGCTCTGACAGTTTTGCATTTTATTAAGATTTCTCATTTACAAGTCATTTACGTTGTTGCCAAAATTTGACCATTGGGAGTAAAGCTTTCCAGTCCAGGTGTTTGCCTGAGGCTGAATTACTTCAGATAGGGTAGAGAGGAAAACTTCACGTAGTTTGTTCTCATGGCCGAGACTTGGATTGAGGGAAAAGACTGGTTTGTGAAAATATGATATGACTTACCCTTTGAAACTCTCCAGTGCTCTGTGAATGAAAAGATAATTGTACGAGAGAAAGGAAAACAGAGCAGACAAGGAATTGGGCTCTATGGGCACAACTCAAATTGATGGTTACTGTGGGAAGAGGGATGGAGGGCCTGGATGAGGTGCACTGACACAGGCAGCGTACCATGATTAAAACTGGGAGAATGGGCCAAACAAACCCCAAACTTTACAGAATTGGACTGAATTGTTGAGACTGGGGAAAGTTTGCAGTGTGCCAAGCCCTAGGATGTGAGGCAGAAGGTTACAAGTGTAGTCATTTAAAGTTTTGCACCCAAGAGAAGACACTAGTCCATAGCCTGGACTGGGGTGGTTCCTAAATTTCACCAGTCCATTGCCATCAGTGTTCATGTGTGAAACCACTGATGACAGCATATTTTATCTCCACATACTGTAAGAGCCGGTTCTCACCCCACAGGTGTGGTCTTTTAGCTGCCTTGGCAAATCTCAACATCATGGTGTTTACCCTGCTGATAAGTCATGTGGATGTCATGCAACAGTACTTAACTCCCTTTAATTTTGTCTTTAATTGCACACACGTACCTGGGGTTTCTTCATGTATTCAAAGTCCTTCAGCCTCATGCTGTGCACTAGAACAACTTGTCTCAGCTGGCAAGCACCTCTTTCAATCTATTATTTTCCAGTATATTCCTGATTTATACCATGCTCTTTGAATCCTGAAATATTTTCTTCATGGGATTTTCTGTCGTGCTTGCCACTGCAGAACAAGAGCTCCCCAGCCATTAGCTGGTTCATTTTAGCAGAACTTTTTTGTGATGAGATGTCATGATACTGTCATTTGGCAAATGGGCATCTAAGTCAGCACTGCAGCTGCCAAGTTTGAACCCACCGGGACTTGATTTCTCAGAGCACTTACTGTATGACATGATGGTGTGAATCACTGAAGCATCTCTCTGCCTGTCTCAGCTGAGACTGGGAGCTCAGCATTTCTGCACACCAAACCACTTGGAAGTCAGGCACCTAGAAAGTAAAAGGACACAATTAGAATCCATCTATGAGAAGTTTGGATGAACAGTATTTCCCAGCTCTCTGGAACAAAGGATTACATCCAAGGATGTAGTTTTGTACTTTCTCTGTCCCACAGTCCTGTTCCTTATTAACTTCTAGCTTTTGGGATAACATGCAGTAGAGATGCTGCCATAGGCCCACAAAGTGGGTCTAATTTGTGTACAGAAGGAAGGACCTGTATAAGAAAATACTGCCTGATCAGACAACACAAACTATGTCTGCATAATTCTTGTATGTATGGGAGATGAATTAAGGTTTCAAAGGTAATTTTAAATTAGTGTTTTCTAACATTTGTGTGCCTGTTCTGCCAAGCTTATTAGTATTCCTTCAAAGTGGGGGGTTGATTGGTTTTGGAATAAAGCTTATTTATTCTAATTATACATAGGAAATAGCAAGCTCTGTCTTTCTTTCAAAATACTTTTGCAAATTATAGGGTGCCCTTCTCTTGACATTCCTCACCAACTTGGGCTCAGCGTTTGAAAATGATAAATGGGCATCGAGATCAGCATTTCTACCACCTCCTACCTGCTTTGACTCTTGTTTCATTAGTATTTCAGCAATGTGCTTGTTCATGGCAGATAACCTCCTCTCCCTGTCCAGAGTGCCTATGAGTGTGTAGGGGGTGAGGGAATGGGTACATTTCTCATCTCCTCAGCATTTATTGCATTCCTCTTTCTCTACCTCCTCTGCAGCTACTTGTTATTGCCTACTCCTTGGGTAGCGTTTCAGGGGGAGAGGCAGGCTCTCCTGACTATAGTGCTGTGTGTTTTATCAAATGCTAAAACAGAACTAAAGATCCAAAGTAAACCAGCCTTGTTTGTGCAGCTTTTGAGGGGATGGGCCCTATCCAAGTCCTGCCAGCTGCATCACCCATCAAGGAGCTTTGTCCCACACAGGCTGCAGTTACCAGCCCCAGCCCTAAATTGCCTGCACAAGCAGAAGAGGACAGAGTGCCAGTAGAGCAATGTTTCTGTTTTCACTCTGGGAAAGAAAATTTAAAGTTTCTGGTGCTGATGACTATTTCCTGCCAGCAGGCAGCTCCGGGACTGGGATGCTGGATGAACATTTCCTGTATGTGTGTTGAGATGTGTGCATGCTCCTTGCATTTCTGCCACTTGTTAATGGCAAGTAAAGCCCTAGAAATATGTTGTGGATGAAGTAAAATACAGCCTGATTATTGTTTACTCTATCGAGAGCAGAAGACACACACTGGTACCTAGAGAAACTGTAGATGTGGCACTTGGGGACATGGTTTAGTGGTGGATTTGGCAACCTGAATGATTCTATGGTTGTAAATGAAAAGCATCTTCATACTGGGGCTGTGGCTTGCAGCAATTCCCTAGAGAAACTTTGGCCAGAAAGCCTCTGCCTTCTTGTTTTGTTGCCTGCTTTCTAATCACAGCAAACTGTTTTCCTTCACACAGGCTTCCTGATTTTCTCCTGTAAAAAAAGTCCTTCCCACAAACCTGGCCCAACAACCAGGGATTAGATGTTCCCTCCCCTCTCCCTCTACTGAGAATCCCCTGAAGAGATGGGCTGGAGAAATGATCATGTAAGAAATCAGTGCGGTGGAGGGGTGGATGAGAAAGGCAGGCGCATGGCTTCTAGAACAGAGGTGTTTGGTTGATCCAAGCCCAGAAGCACAAAGAAATACCTGACACACCTGCACAGGCCTCCAGGACCGATTTACACAGGCAGGTTTAAGCTGGGATTGCAGCTGGGATTTTTTCCTCTTAACCCGTTCCGATGTTAACTGGGGTAACTCATATGGGAACCTTCAACGTGGAAGTTACTGAAGGGTTTTGCAGGCAGATTCTCAGGGTTCAAGTGCCAAAAAAAGGCCCTGCCCCTGACACATTAGCATGTTTCTATTGTGGCTTTGTAAATATATTTTGCGTTTTCTTTCTGCAGTGGCAAAAGATGTACAGTTAGATCCCCCCCCCAAGCAAGAAATGTACTTTATCAAACCTCTGGTTTGTCAGCAGCAGCACTGGTAAATGCATGCACACACATGCACCTCTTTCTCTATGTCTTCCCTTAACTTTCACTAGTTTTTTATTAAAACGGCTGCCTCGGGCTACTGAAAAAATTACAACATGTGCTGGGTATGAAAAAACCCCACCAACTTCAATTCAACTCAGATTCCTTCTCCTGCTCTGATTTCACCATTTCTTCCTGCCCCTACCCTGGTTTTCAAGGGGACACGCAGGGATCAGGATGCTTTTTTCAGACCTTTCAGGGAAGATGGTGTCCTTGCATCCGACTTCATTTGGGCATAGCCCCCTCTGCCTGCGGGACTGTGAGGGCAGACCCACAGCTTGTGCTGCAGAGAGGCCAGCCTGACACGCAGGAAGCACCCATCTCTTTCATGCTGCTTTTCGAGGCTCCAAAATCTATTGATGATAAGCAGGTTAAAAAGCATTACAAACAGAAAGGGGAAGGGTTCCTTTCTGTTTGCTTCTTTGTTCTCCTTTCCTAAAAAATATCTCCCCAGCCTTCAGGCAATTGTCAGGTCGTGGACTCACATGATGATAGACCCCATTTGCAATGGGTTTGCAAATACAGCACAGACTTTGAGGGAGAGCTCTGGTTCAAGAGCTCTCCTTGTCCTGTGGTGGGAGGAGTAGAAAAAGGGACAAACTGGTGTGGAAATGGGGGCAGAGTAGCTCGGGGACAACTGGGTTTAGCGTGTAAGAAAATGGGTTTTGAGGACACTGTAGCTGCTCCTGGGAAGGAGAGCTCCTCACCGTGCTCTGTGTCTGGCCCCTCCTGCCTGCTGCATCTAGAGGCCTCTCAGGTCTCCATAGCCTTGAAACTCACCTGATTTGGAGAGTTGGTGGTTGGTCTTTCTGTTGAGGGATGCACTGCTGTTCAGCTTATCTCTGTCTGAAGGAACCCACCTAGATATGCCACTATTTAAGTCAGAATGAATTATGCACATCTGATTTTTCCACAACTCTCTCACTCGCTGATTGTAATTGCTCTGTAATTGCTTTTATAATTTCAATTATATAACAGGCAAGCTGTACAGTAACTGCAAAAAGTATCTGTTAATTTTATTTAGTTTTTAATCATTAGTTTACTTCAAATAATTCCATAACTGTGATTGCCATAGTCCTGACAGAGCAGCGAGTTTCATTCAACAGGTGGACTTTCTCTGTATACTCTCTGCTTATTCTGGGCACTAGTTTGCCAGTTTCCTCTGTAGAGATTATTATTTAGGTCTCGTAATGCTGACTAAACATCCTTAATGTGGACAAAAGGATTTCAGGGTTTATGCAATCAAATACTGTAGGGATATCCAGCAGTGTGATTGCAGGCAACAGCCAAGAGCAGACCATTCGTCACTGTCACCAGGCACGGTTTCTTGGTTTCTGTTTCACATGCCAGTTAGATGCTGAACTGGAAGATATCCAGGATCTTGCAGGATTGAGCTGGAGATAGGACCATCCGTTCTCAAGGGCTTTTATCATGTTCAAGGTAGAGCAAGATCAGATACTGGGTTATATTGGGAGAATTTTTTTGCATAAAGCAACAATTAAATAATGATAAACTTTAGATGGAGGTTAAATGTCTCTTCTAGAAGAAAGCATGGATGACCTCATCCTTTGGCTTTTTTTTTTTCTCCTGGACAAAACAGAAAGGGAGGATGACAATGGAGATTTCCATTTAAGACTCTCCTCTACTTCTGTTATATAGAAGGAGTTGAACTGGGAGGTAGAGAGTATTGACTTGCTGGTCAATAAGGAGCCTGTGTGGAGCCTTCTTTCCTGAAATATCACATGGGATGGAGATAGTTTTCTGCAAGAAGCAGGCTGAGGACAGGTAATAGAGATGTTCAAGACTGACGAGACCACCCATGGCTCAGAATAAGGCAGGAAGTGTAATTAAGGAATCCTTTGACTGAATCTAAGTGGATAGCTTTCAGAATGAATATGCTAGGATAACGTATTTGAAAGCGAGCATGTTTTAAACCATCAAGCAAGGAACCTTTGTCCAGTTGTGTTTTGAATTCATACTTGTTTGTTTTCTTTAAGGACAATAAATTCTTATTCCTTGGTAAATACTAAATTGCATATCTTAAATAATATATGTCTGCTTTAAACTACATTCTGTTATTTTTGTTAATGTTAGCCAGGAGCAGAAGATGTCCTAGAGGATACACAGCATGGGAGGCCCCTGATTTAAATGGTATATGTTTATTTGGAAACATAACTTTAATCATTTCTTTTAGAGCAGGAAATGGTGAGTGATCCACTCATCTCTTTTTTTTTATGTTGTTATTATTCTGTTTATGTTGGATTCTACTCCCAAAGAAAGTGGAATTAAATGAAAAGGGAAATACATTTATTTTACAAGGATACATTTGTGAAAATGATACAATTGAAATTATCTGGTCACTTGGGTTTTCAAGCTTTTAGATGAATACAGCTGATCCTCTCACCCCAGAGTCTGGAAGTGGGAAAAAAGTCCTCCTGGTTCTCCAAGTCTCAGATGTACTCTCAGCCTTCGGTGAATAAGATGGCAGATGGAGCTTTATCCATCTGCCCAAGGCCCACGGTGAGTTTATCTGGATGCAGATTAGCTGTGCCGTGGGTGCAGAGACCTGAGCTGGCTCAGTGCAGCGTGTGGCTGATCGGTTCAGGTGCAGTGTCATGTGAAGGCAGCATTAGGATTTGAAGGTCAGGGAAGGTTCAGGAGGTGTACGGTTGTGTTTGCACAGTAGTGAGCTTAAGCTCATAAACTCCATGGGGCCCAGCCTGTTTCCCTGCACAGCTGCCCAAGTGGCTGGTGCCATATGTTCCAGGGTGTGCCTTCTTCTAGAGGACACACTCTAGCTAGCAGCTTTTACTATTTTTATTATTATTATGAAAAAAATATCCTCATTGCAATACCACAAATAATATGGAGGACACGTGAGCTGAATAAACAAAGCAAATAGTTTTGTTTCAAAAACTAGTTGAGCAGACCCATAAAATCTGCATAGTCCATGACTTTTACAAATTCAGGATTTTTTAAACTTTCCTCAAAATTGGTAAGTGAACTTAGATTGCTTAGTACCAAAAAAAAAAA
This sequence comes from Picathartes gymnocephalus, assembly GCA_013390045.1. Taxonomy (NCBI): domain Eukaryota; kingdom Metazoa; phylum Chordata; class Aves; order Passeriformes; family Picathartidae; genus Picathartes; species Picathartes gymnocephalus. Next base: position 52,713 of record WEKY01057055.1, on the reverse strand, counting down.
AAAATCTGTTTGTGCTTTTTTGTTCCACCTCTGTTGGGTGTTTTTTGTTTTTTGTTTTGTTTTGTTTTGTTTTGTTTTGTTTTGTTTTGTTTTTCTTGCCACAGGCAGATCATGCATTTACAGGAAATCCAAAAGAGCATGATTTTCTATGTGTGCCCATGTTTTATGTCACTGGCAGCTTCTGGTTTTCTGGCTTCTTTGATTTTTGGTTATCATGAAAAGCATGGAATTCTGTAAGATGGGATCTATACTGAAACTAGGAAAAATAAGAGGAAAATAAAACAAAAATGAAAGGAGTAATTCAAAAAATAAAGGGCCAGAATATTCTGTGTTTCCTTCCTACAACACCAAGCAACCATTAGAATCCATTTCTCTTTCCCTAATGATCCTTTACTAGAGGGAATGTCTGATTATCTGGCTTCTCTGACATATCCTTTCTTTCCCTCTTTCCCTTCATTGGCTAGAGGGATTGGTGATGGTCAGAAATACTGCAAACATAATTACTCCTGCTTCCCTCAGGAAATCGAAACAAAAGTACACCCATTTGAACATTTTGAACTCCCTTTAAAGTCCTGCAGAAGTAGCAGAAGGCTTGAGGTGGAGTTTCTTAACCTGTCTAAATCAGGACTCTCTTCCTTGACATAAACCAGGGAAGGAAAAATTCAACCTTTTGCTAATTTATGTAGGACTTTGATGATAGTTTGCCTAGAGATATTTAAGTGGTACAACATGAAATAACAGAAACTAAAATTAATGGAGTTGGAATGGGATTGCATTGTGCAGGGCCCCAACATATGGTTACAATTCAGTGTTTCCTCTCTATCTGACAGGATCCTTACAGAAAGAATGCTTCTGAGGAACTGCTACTGCACCCACCATGAAAGCATGGAGAAGAAAACCTCACCCCACAGTGTCTGTTCATCATTCTTTCTCCTCCCATGGTGACTCCCTCTGGGTTTTATTTGCGCTTGAAGTTAAACACAAGTCTGAGTTTGCTCTCATAAGCAGGCTTGTCCTTTGTTCATGGTTTAAGTCTTGAGGGCAGCACTGGAAGGTCTCCCTGTTTGGAAACAGCTGATAAACACTCCATGAGGTCAGTCAAGTTGCTCACACACAGCTCCATGAGCCACCTGAGACGCTGGGAGACAGCTGAGGTGTTCAGGCTGATCCAGCAGACATGGCACAGGATATACAGGAGGCACATGTCTGCCTGGAGAGGCAGCCAGAGGCCAACCACACCAGTGCAGGACAACGCCAGTCACCAGTGCTTCAGAAGACATAGCACACACTTGGTACCTACAGATGAGCCAGGTGCCTGAGCTCCCAGCGTAGTCAGCTGAGATCCAGCCAGTGCAGTCAGCAGCTTCTAAAAGCTACACATGGAACCAAATCCTGGGGTGCAACCCAGTTGCCTAAACACAGGTATCAATTTTATTTTGAGATGTCCTCCCATATTTCAGGTATTCACACGGGCTGGCAAATATGACTGGAAACTACTGGTTATTAATAGTCTCTAGGAGGAGCAGCTAGACACTAGGTAGGACACTCAAGCCAGCCAGAACATACCTTTTGGCAAGCAAACCTCCAGGTCTAAAGAGAGGCTCATGCTCTGTGGAATGAACAACAGATGATTCAAGTTTAGAACCAGCCCAACAGCAAAAAGCTCCAACTTGGCTCCTCCTGTGCTAGCTAAGATGGTGCCTCAGCACACAGCTGAAGAGCTTGTGCGTCACAATGCTCACGAGTTAACCTTTAGCCAAGTTCTCTCTTCATCTTGTAGACAGAAGCTACAACCCCCAGTTAGCCTGTGGTGACCACTGACCAACAGGTTGGCCTTGCTGGAATGCAGGTAAGTGGAGTGTGTCATGTTAACACAAACATGGCCAGATACAGATCTAACTGAGATGGTGAACTTGTGCCTAAATATTAATCTGTCTTTCATTTCACTATTTCCATTGCTCATAATTATTACCATTGGCACAAACAGTGAGTTATCCCCCTTGCTCAAGCCTGCAAAGAGTCTGACTTTTTCATAGCTGTGCTTAATTGTTGCCAGGGCTCCCTGTAGGAGCATTAGTCTGCTTAATATTACACGGCTTGAGGAAATTAAATGATCAATATCAGGTTAAGAGCACTCAGTTGTTCTTTCTTGGCTTTTGTAATTGCTTGTGTGACAGGAAAATAATTATTATGTTGAGTTTATTGTTATACTCATTGTCCTCAACTGGTGATTTTGTTGTTCAGCTACGGACATGTCTGATTTAAATTGTCCATAATATTGCTGTCTTAGAAGGAAATAGAAAGGAAAGGGGAAGGGAAAGGAAGTAGGAAAATTAAAGGCTGATCTAAGATTAACATAGTGTTTACTCTGGCTCTTGGCAAGGTCTGTTTGTAAAGGGAGACTCCCAAAGCAAAAATCATCTAGAGTGAATTTGTTTAAAGTGACACTGTCAACTTCAATATCACACTTCAGGATTTTTGGTTTTTATTCCATGTTGTTATAAGTAACACCCAAACCAATTATATCCCACTAATCCCACTGGAACACCTCAGATAACAGTTATGAGAATAGAGAAAAAGCTTTTATCTCTATTTTTTGGTTTGTTTTTAGTGCAATTCCTAGCACACTAATTTCATATGCTGAATTGGAAGGGACTTACAAGGATCATCGAGTCCAGCTCCTAAGTGAGTGGTCTGATATGGGGACTGAATCCATAATCTTGGCATTATTGGCACTATGTTCTATTAGCACAGTTCTAACCAAATGAGCTAATCCATGATCACCACCCAGAAAGGATCATGTGGATTTGGGCCATGCCTAAATCTTCTGTAATTTCTTAATAGGTCTTCTTCCTGTTGTTTGTGTAGCTTTTTGATAGAGTAACAGGAGAAAAAAAACCCTACCACCAGTGATTTTTGAAACAAGATTTTTAAAACCAGCAGGGGAAGTAGAAAAGCAGAAAAGCCCATGAGTCCTGTGCAGGGAGGGATCAGGGTCCTTGCTTTCAGCCACGCAGAGACAAGCCAGTCCCTAGTGAAAAGATGCCTACTGTCTTCAGAAGCCAGTGGGAGTGGGCTGTTAAAGAGATCCCTTTAACCGTGGCGCTTATGAGTCACTGGTGTCAGCGTTAAGACATCCTGGGAGAAAGAAGGAAACAAAACTGGTTATTTGCTGCCTTTGTTTAGCTGCCTTCAGAGATTTCAAGAGACCTGAATGCAGAGACACTGTGGCATATGCCAACTGTTGATTCCATCAAATAATAAAGCAATCCCAGTGGGTATTAAGAAGCGTGGAATCATTCTAATGAGTCTGGCAAAATCTCATTAGGATGAACAGCAGGTGATGACAAAATATTTGCTCTGTATGCAAATGACTTGTTTCCTTCTCCGTCTGCACGCGGTTGCATGAGTGCTCAGAACAGGAGCTGTCACATCATTACTTACTGGAGTAAAGCACTGCATATGTGGTGGTTGCATTTTAAATATATCAGTGGAAAAATGGGAAAAATTATAGGAAAGAGAGCCCCCTGTATCACGCAACTCTTAACCTCCTTCTTGCACAATAGATGGCTTTCCAGACAGTCCAGCTGCCTTCCCAGAAACACCTTCAAAGCAAGGACATATGGGCTACAAGCTGTCAGAACTTCTCCAGGAGTTTTGAGTATAGACAACATGATGGAAGGAGGGCAGGGGGTATGCTGAATATTGAGAGCAAGGCAAAACATGGCAGTTCCTGTTGACAGAGGTAGGTTACCTGCATAGACCCGAGTCTGACCTGACCTGATAGTTCAAAAAGCAACCCCACTAATCAACCCTGAACTATCCAGCTGCAGGCTCAGATGTTGCACAGTAAATCTCTGCTTTGTCCCCTTCTGCTGCCTTAACATCAGGCTGTGTAGTCCTTGATTTCTGTTCCGTTCCTGATGGTGTTTCTGGCATAGTACGCTTCCATTCTCTCCAGTGTATCATTAATAATGCTTCACACATTTGTTTTTAATCACTTTGGTATTTATTTATTGCTCCAGTCCTGTTCCTACTCCTCATACATCTCAGAGGCAAAATTTTTGTGTGGGGGAAGTGGAAATCCCCCAAGAGCCCCATTCTTCTGTGCACACTGGTGGAGAGGAGGACAGGGCTGTCGAGTCAAAGGACATTCCAGATTAAATAACCCAAGCTACACAAACACAAGTGTTCCTGCACATCTTCTCTCCAGTGCTTGGCAGTCAAAAACCATACTCTGCCCATGTAATTGTGGTTTTCTCTCAAAAAAAAAGTAGTCAGGAATGCATTTGAAGCCTTCCTTCTCAAAACACCTTTAAGATCCCAGGGCCATGAAAAACTTCCAGGTCTGAAAGGCAAAGGACTGTGTATATGATGACCCTGTGCTCCCACCATGCTCTTTGGCTCTTACCTGGATACAGTTTGCTATAGACAGTCCATCAGAGAGAGAATTAAGTAAGCTGATCATGAGAAAGAGCTGTTTTCTTTCCTGCTGAAGTCCTACAGACATGGGGTAAAAACAATACAATAAAGAGCAGAAATTTTCTTCCCTCACCATCCAGCAACTTGCAGCCAAAATGTTATGGAAGTCAGGGAAAGGGGACCTGTCCCCTAAAATTTCCCCTCCACAAAAGAAAAAGAGAAAAAAAATTGTTAGCTAAGACTTTGTATTCCAAGGATATTAAAATGAATTATTATGCGATTTTAATAATAGTGATTATTTTAAAATGTTAACACTATTAGATGCTAATAATACTAGGAAATTTTTAGTCTGTAGATCTTTATCAAAAATACTTTTTATACAAGTGATTTGCCATGGTAAAGTCAATGTCATCACTTCCTCTTTCCTAAGTTTGAGAAGTCTGTAAGGGTAGATCATCAAGCAGTGCCTAGTCCTCCTGATTCCCAGAGGAGCAGCTTCTGAGCACAGCGGCACTGTGGCTCACTGTGTCATTTCTGTGGGTCTGGGACCTACAGAGCTATCAGAGCTCCTTCTGAGGCTGCAGGTTTTAGGAATAAGTTGGATAAACATCACTTGGGGTAGCATGGGGTATGTTTGACTCTCTGGGCATGGGGGCTGGCAACACCATCTCTTGAGATCCAGACCCGTACCCTAGGATTTGATGACTGTATCCTACATGGTATTTGTCTTAGATGTAATAATTGCATTAAACCGAGGTCTGCAGTCGAAGTGCTGCCAAAATGACAGCAGGCCAGGAACCACATTAAGCTCTGAGAGGCGGGCTCGGCGGGGTTTGCAGGGCGGCGAGGCTTGTTCTCACGGCTGGGTTATGGATGCCGAGGGAACACGTTCCAACCCAAACCCACAGCAGTGCACGGGGGGGGCACAGTCGGCTGGTTCTGCTTAGCAGCTTCTGCTGACCAGCAAAAGCAGTGGAAATCCCAAGCCCTCAAAAAGCAGTAGTTATTAAGCAACCACTTTTTCTTTCCTTTTTTATTTTTCCACTACCCGATTAGCCAAACAACTGAGTGTTCAGTGACACTGACTGCAGTAAGAAAACTGGACAGCAATGGCAGTGATTCATTTCAAACCCAAAATGTCATCTGATGTTAGCGGTGGTCTGTATCAGCTGACCAAAGGTCATGCACATGCTGATCCCAGATACATATTGCTCTGAAAAAAAATCCTGTGGAGCCCTCCCAAATGCAGGATAGATCAGAATGCTCCAGGTTTGCCTCCCTCTACCCAAAACAGTCCTCAGCCATGTCCAAGAGGCTCTGTGTCCTCACATTCATGCTCTAACAGCATACCCCCAGGCTGTGATGTGTCTTTCTGGGCATTCTGGAAAAACGTCCCTTAGGCGACTGAGGCACAGCTGTCAGGGTATTTCACACACTTCCCACTGAAAAAGCCAACAAGCAAAAAGAGGTATTTCTTTCTCAGAATCACAGAAAGACTACGTATTTTTCAGATGAGATCCAAGACCAAGCAGCTTAGACAGGAGAGCGCAAGCCCTAAGCAGTGGGGGCAGGAGTCAGTTTGTGCTGCTCAGCCTTGGCAGCAGTCCTTGCCTTCTTTTCTTTAGCAGTAGAGAAGGAATTTTATAGAAAATACAAGGACAGCTTACTCAAGCAGAGGCATCTGGTGCTATCTGAGACACCAAAACATGTCCTGTATGGCTTTCACCTCTTTCTTCCAAAGGGATATGTTGCATTTAAGGCCTCTGTGGTATCTGTCAGGCTGACCAGACAGCCTGTCTTGGGTACCCCCAGAGATCTGAAACAGCACTACAAGTCCCTGTTTAAGGGATGAGACCCCCTGTGTCTCTGTGCTGCAAGGTGTTCCTCTTGCTCACGCTCTTATTTGAGTTTTTGCAGCCTGAACTGAGCTCTCTGCTTTTGCTGCCCAGTGAGTTTGCAGTTAACAGCAGCAAACACATATTCCCTGCAGTCTCAGAGGTGTCTGTAGAGCAGGCCCACCCTGAAGAACTGATAAATACCTCTAGATAGTCTTATTGTTCCCATAGGCCAACGGTAGTACTGTTCTCCTAGAAGTTCTTTGAAAATTAAAATATTTAATTAAAAGTAATTAAATTAACACACTGGTCAAAGTAAAAAGAGACTGTAGGTGGGCATCTTTTATCATGGGTTTAGAGTGGATAGAGACATCCTATACATTCATGTCATTCTCCTCATAAAAATAATTTCTGTTAAACCTGGGGTAGGAGAGAGCTACCCTGTGATTTCTTTGTCCTCAGCCTCTTCCCTCTGAGAGACTAGAGCACTTTGCTTTTCTCTTCCTTATCCAGCCACAGCTTCCTTATCCAGCTTTGCTTTTCTCTTCCTGTCCCAGCCACAGCCTGCAACTTCCTGACCTGCCATTTTCATCCCCACCTACACTTCCTAACACACCTTCAGCATTTATCTCAGAGTTTGCTCGATCCTACTTCTGCTGTATCACTGCCTCCCAAACCACTGTAACTGTTCTTTCATTCACTTCCCACTCTTTCTAACTGCCCCTCTAACCTTGGCTGACCCAGACTCTCAAGGTCAGCCTTCATATATTCTGCAGCTCCCTGAGGCCCATCTCTCTCCGAGGTGCACCCTGTCTATCCTTGAAAGACTTCACTGCTGCTCTTCCCTTGGCCAAAGCAGGTAAGTGCACTTTTCCTTTATCTTTCCCCTACTCAGGGGCAGAAATCCACCCAATCCACCTAGAGAAAAATAGAACATGTCTGGGTAGAAAATGGTGACCCTAATCTGAGGATGAAAAGTGCTATATCAAGATTTAGTTGTTTGTTTAGATAAGCTTCTAGGAAGCCTGGATTGTGTTGGAGCATACCCCCAGACATTTCTGTGCACAAACTGCGCTGCTACCACTCACTTGGTGTTTACTGGTAGCAAACGGTAAACCACATATTGCTCCAGAGCAGGGAAGAAAAGGTTCTTAAGAAGAGAACAGTAGCTAAATGGATGAACACAGCTTTCTAACGTTTTTTTTTCCTCTCGGTTTTCAGCATTGTGCTCAGTTTGCTCTCCAAATGCCTGACTGACAAATGTCCTTTCACTTTTACTTAAAGGAGCTCAGAGGATAGATTATTCTTCTTTCCTGTTTTTCCCCCTTTCTCTTTGTCTTTGCATAATAAATCGAAGTGGTAACCACAGGCTTGCCTAGGTATTTTTGTGAACTCTGGAAACAAGATTCATCCTGTCTGTCTTTCAGCCCATGCTGAGGCATTTAAACCAGGAGTCTAATTGCCCTTAGATACCCCCACTAATCACTTTGCCTTAGGCTGAAACACCCTGTACATGTGTCTCACTTCTCCCATACCCAAACCTACCACAGGCCAAACATACAAGGTGCATTGTGCTCACCCTCCAAGAAGTTTCTCCTCAGCAGATCTGACGCTCTCTGTGAGGCTGACCCACAATGGCCTTTATGCCTTGTAGATGTCAGTCCTTTTTGGCACCTCTGCTTTGCAGGTGCTTAGGATTTTCAGAAGCAGATGTATCTCTCCAACTACATTAGTTAGCAGGGACAGACCAAGAGGAAATAAGGAACCTGAAGGCATTGTTATCCTTGTGAAGGTTGCTCTCTACCTCCTAGTGTGTGCACAAGCTTTTTCCCTGAGCTGTGCATGCCCACGCTTCCATTACAACAAACTTTGCTGGGCAGTCATAGGATGATCTTTATTTCCTGGACCATACAGCAGCAGCAAAGAGTTTTTCTTCAATTTAACTTAATGAAAACTTGAGCCTTCACCTTAGTGTAAAGTTAAAATGTTCCTACTTGAGCTAAGAGAATATTAAAGGGTAATTTTTTTTTATTCACTGATGTCTCCAGAGAAGACAGAAAATCAAACAGTTATCTCTGCACTTGCTAACTTTACACTGCCACACAATTTTTAGCAACATTGGGAGCAATAACTTATGAGGTTGTGTCCTGTAAGGGAGCAGTATAACTCCAAATCTTGCATAACTGAAAATTACGCAAACTTCAGCAAGATTTTTCTTCCATTAATTATGGAAGAACAAAGCATCTACTCTTTCATATTTAAAAAATCACCTCTTCCTGGAATCTCAAGTCTAAGCTGTTTATACTGTGAAAAAAGCTTCATGGTAATGATAGCAGAATATCAGATTACTGGCTCTGTACAACAGTCCTCTGTTTGGCTTCTGTCTCCTTCTTAACAACATTTGGTAAAAAGCTGAATGCCTTCCAGAGACACCTTTAATTTACTTGCTGAGAATGTTTATGCCTCTCAAGTGGTCAAATTAAATTGTATCAAATGAACTGTATGGGCTTGACATAGGTTCTAAGGCCCTGTTTAAACTGTTGTGTGTTCATGAAACAATTAAAGCTGAATAAACAGTGCCAAAAGAATTTCAGAGAGGATTAGTTCAAATGTTTAACTAAACTGATTTCTGCCACGGTTGGTTTCCATGGGCATTCATCTGATCTGGCAGAAATGCTCTTTCCTTAAGGATTTAACCAAAGTCTGATTGTAAGTCACATCTGTTCTGTCGGGGAAGGTAAACAACGATTTTGCCTCCCGTGATCACTTGTGACGGAATGGCTCCGTATCACACCTCTTGGAGAGCAGGTGTCCAGCAACCAAGGTACTCAAGAAAGCTTTGGATTTTATACTGATGGTACATTTTTTGGCTGGGTCTTAAAAATAGTAATTCTGTGTGCATTGACTGTTTTTACAGACTTCAACAGCCTAGGCCCAAACACCTCAACTTTAGACTTTGCAAACTAGGCATGACTGGAGTCATAGCATCTCTAGGTGAACACTTTTGACATTTCACCAGGTTTTGATGTCAATAGGGATAAGAAAGTCTTCCAATATGGTCTGCTGAGCTGATTCATCTCTCCACACAGACCCTATCTTCACTCTCCAAAGTCTTCAGAAAAGCCTTGATGGTATGAGGTAGGAGTATGGGAGTATTTAAACGAAGAGGGAAAAGAGTACTTGTGACGGTGTTACCCAGTCCCTTCAGAGTAAGTAGCCCTCATCCTATACTCACTGAAATTGTAAACCTGAACTACAAAATTAAGGTGTAGTGAGCTTAGAATATTTTGTTTACCCCTACTTCAAATAACAACATCTTTACATAGGCTACTACTGATGCAGGAGTTGGCAACCAGTATCCCAGGCTGCCTAGAGAGGTGCTCTCTCCCAAATTTGGATATGATCTCCAGAGGACCTCAGCTGGAAACATGTTTTTGATTACCTGGTATCTAGGGTACTCATACAGAGGATCTTCAATTCTGACATTTGCTCATCAGTTTTGTCTATGACATCTTAGTAGTCTAAACCAGTGCCCTTCCAAAGGTGGACAGAAGTTCTAGGTAAACCCCAATAATTTATTAATGTTTAATGCTTTTGGTTGTGCAATAGAATAGATCTTTTCTTCAGACTTTTGATAAGGGAATAGCTTATGGTCAAACTACAGGATGACTGGCTGGACTACTACAGTCATGGGATGACTTTGTAACCTCTACAGCACTACTTGGGGTTATTATCTTTATTTATCTGTTTAAAAATGTTTTAACAGGTATTGCCAGGGCATGTCTGGAGGGAGACCTGCTAAGCATAAACAGTAAATATTGATCCTCCTGTCTCTTCTCTGAGCACATCTGCCAATGCATCCCTAGTCTTCAGACCTGAGATCTGATACTCGTCCTTGGCACTGCACTTAAATATCACAAAAAGAAACTACTACGACTGGTGATCTTTGCATTGTACTTAACAACATCGGGAGTAATCATGGCTAATTACTGTGGCTGTAATTCCAAACCTGACAGCTGGCAGAGAATCAGAGGCCTCGGTCACATTTGCTGAATATCTCTCTAACATGCTCCACCAGATAGTTTGTGGCAGTGCTCTCCAAAGCTTTGCCCTCTGACTACTTGCGTTTCTCCAGAACTCAGGTAGTTGCTGCCAAGGCTGTTCTCCTCTAGGGTAATTATTTGCACAGTGTAATTTCTTGGAAGCCCAGCTGGCAAATGCTGCTTTCATGCAGGCCGGGCTAGATGTATCTAGAGAAAGGTTGGCAGTATAAAGTTTTTAGGGGTACCTAGAGGGAATGAATAAACACTAACTATAAAGAAAAAGCAGATGCCATCTGCTCCCACTCAGGTCTAACTCCTGTTGACTTCAAGGGGAGTGTAAAAATTTTCCCAGCCACTCCATTTGCTTTTGTGGAAATACTTTCTTTAATATTAACAATGATTCAAAATGACAACCCCCAGAGGCCTGAGTGGGCTAGAGAACTGAAAACACTGATGATGGATTGTGGATACATTCCCGTGATAGTCAGCAGAAAGGATCAGTTGACATTTAACAACAGTCTGTATATCCCAGCAGTGGGTGCCTGAGCTAATATGAGTTAGGTAGCATTTTCTAAATGGCTTTGGTATTGTGGGATCAGTTGTTCTCATCACAGAATCCATCTTGGAGAAAGGACCACCAAGGCAATAACTTTTAATAGAAACCTATGTGCCAGTGGTGTGTAGATACAGATGTGTCTCTCTCTGACAGAAGTGTTCCACCTTGGGAAATGCAGCACTTCAAGAAAGAGTATTTGTGCTTCCTGAGATGACATTTCTCTTGGAAATACGCAGGTGATCTCATCATGAAAGGTGCTCACTCCAACAGGAGCATCCAGGCAACTTCAGAAGCCCTGCATCACCTCTAAAAGGAAAAAATACTGAAAGATGGAAAGCACTTCTGAATAAACAGTGGGTGTAGGAAGGTCTGCATCCTGTGCCACCAAAATCAGAAAAGAGAAAAATGAGTAACTAATCGTCTAGTGTCTGGGCAAATGAAGAATAACATGGTAAAACAAATCCAGTGGCAGCTCCAGGACAGTGGATAAAATCTGACTGGAGACCAAAGAGTGTCATGAAAGAGCACAGGTTTGTTTTGAAAGGACTGCTGAACTTAATGTTGGCACTTGAACTAGAATTGCAATGAAAGATATGAAATTACTGCTCATTTTGCTAGCAAAGCCATGGAGTCCTGCAGACACTGCCATATATCACATCCTGTAGTTTTCTGGTTTTAAAAGTAGCAGATTTCATAGTGCAACAGGGCTGTGACCAGAGCTGTGTAGAGACCAAGCTGAGAACTGAATTCAGCTATGGGTGTTCAACACATCCCTGGAGAGTTTCACGAAGAGCCTTCAGCTGTGGTGGCTCTCCCGGCTTCTTCAGTGTGTGCACTGCATGAGCCTGGCTTGCCTCTAGACTCGCTCAGACGCATTTGGGGCACAGGCACCTGGTCAGGGTACGGTGCCTGAGCCACCACTCCCAGCTCCCCGCTCCTGGTGTGGCATCTGCATGCTGCACCCGGGGCAGCAGTGAGGCAACACAAGGGCACAAGAGGCTGTAGATAAGGCTTGGGCACTTGATGCTGTGTCGGAGCCTTTCACTCCAAGACCTGCAAATCGGCAGCTGGCATATACCTCCCTGAAGGCTGTCTTGCTGATGCTCCAAAGACAGTGGAGTGTACGTGACTGCAGAAGAGGTTAAACTGGTGTCACCAACCCAGTACAATGAGAACACTTAGAGGAGAATTCAGCAGGATGCATTTTTCTTTCCTTAAGGTGTCATCTAGGAGATCAAACCAACTGATCTAATGACCCTCTCTTACAGACCACGGCTATTAAAAGAAATGTACATCTAGTTCTGCATTTGACTCTGTGGTATGCAAAAGACCCCTTGTACTCTAGCTGGGCTGGTATAAGCAAACATGATGGCCTCTACTGACAGGATTTGAAATGCAGGCACCCCACCAAGAGTTGCCCTAGGCTCCTTCTGAGTTAAAGATCAAAAGCTACCTGTTATGAGCATAGTAAACCTCTTTTCTCTGGCTTACTATATTGCCTTGTATTTGTACTGCCATTCCTTCCTTCCAAACTCAGTCCCAAGCACCAACATTAAAAGATGCTTATGGTACAAAGGTTTGTGTTCCAGCATGGCACAACACACAAAGCTGGGGCAAACTGAATTTGTGATTGTTTTCACAGACTTTGGAGCATCTATAATGAATAAGATGCTAAAAGGAAACAAAATCAACAATAAACGCTTGAGATCTATGGGTTTTTTCAGGAGCTTGGAGAAAGCAAGTAAGAAAGGAGAATGTCTGGATGATTACAGTTCACCCAGCTCTATTCAGGATCTTCACATAGCTGTGAAGAGTAAAGCACAGTGCACTCCTGTGTTGGACCAACTAGGCTGGGCTTTGACAGTGAAATTGAAAAAGACTAGAGGACTTCAAGATAAATAAGACAGCAGGAAAAAGTAATGAAGAAATTAAACTGACCTTCTTTAGAAATGGGTGAGACAGGATAAACAGAGAGAGATCTTGTTTTGCTTTCATCCTGGAAAAAATAACATTTCTTCCTTTCCAGTTCAGCGCAGTTGACTGATTTGGAAACAAATCTGTTTTCTCTGGAAAGATTTATTTGCCCAACTACTTTTTTTTTCTTTTTTCTTTTTTTTTCTTTTTTGGCAAAAAGCAATAGGTTGAAGGAACAAGGCTTGTCTTGTTAGTAGGTTTAAAGGGCTCAGTAATTAACTGGTACATTTGGAAGCATGGCATGCAGGATACTTGCTGCAACCTACTTTATTACAGTGTCACAGGGAAGTGCTTTGAAATGGGCAAGAACTTTATAAAAACACAGTTTATTTCTCAGGCAGTATCAGATAGCAGGATTATTTCATTATGAAGTTACGCCAGAGCATTTGCTGAAGTAAGGACACTTTGCCCTGACCTTTGAGAATGTGCTTTCATCTGTGACAGGCTTTCTCTCTCCCTCCCTTCCTTTCCTTCTTTCTTTCTGTCTTTTCTAAGTTGGAAACAAAGCGACACTTATTTAGCCTAGGGACAGCATGCACTCTTTCACATCAGTCCTTTGCAATACATAGTAGGTGCCTTCAAAAAACAAATTGACATCCTGTGATTTGGGAAGTCTGTCACAAGGGTCATTTTTCCCTGAAGTCATCTCCTTTTGCTGCATAATGCTTAGCATTAGAGGTTATTCACAGCCAAACCTCTTTACTCCCTTACATTTTTCTGCCTTTTTTATTTTTTAAAATTTGGTATGATACTGCAGAAAATTGCTGTCTTGGAACAAAATCGACAAAAATGTTGGTGGCTCAAAATAATACTGTGATTCCATGCTACGGTGTTTTAAGTCCGAGTGACTTGACCTTGTGAAGACCTAAAGATCTGCATCTTCCAGTAATTGTAGACAATGTGGAGAAGTGCTCAGCACTTCTGGAGTATAGCTACTGTTAGTCCAATCCCTGAATGTGCAAGCCAAAATAGAGGCATCTGTATTCGGAAATGCAAAGCTAGCGAGTCTCTTCAAGTGCCAAACAAACCCTTGTGGGAGGGAAGAGACTCACTTCAAGCATATTTCTGGAAATGCAAAAGATAAACATTTATCTTGCAAAATTATGCCTCTTGTATCTCAAGGGCAGCCTAAACACTGAAAACCTCCTCTGACTCCTGTGCAAGTCCACATTCACTACTGGTACCAGGACTGAGACGTGCAGCATTTGCTAATTTGGCAATTAACTTCTCAATTCTTGGATGTGCCCAACAGTGTATGCAACTGCAGATATCCACATGCATTTCCTACTATTATACAGAACCCTTCAAATTGAGGTCAAGATTGGCCCCAGACATCAGTGTGTATTTATTACTATATTCCTTTTTTCTCTGTCCCACTATTTCCCTTTAGACTCTGACCTGGTTTCATCAAGTAATAAAGATCTTTGTGTGAGGAAAAATCACAAGCATCTGGATATTTGGTGTATATTACATTAAGGTTGCATGGTACTTGGATCATAATGAGATTTGTCAGAAAAGTCTATCCTCCTTCCCATTAAAGGCCAGGTCATCGATTTTTATTTTTATCCAGAGCCCAGTGGAACAACCTGGGAGGAAAGTTGTGACTTGCTGAATCATTGTCTCTTCCTGATCTCCTCACTGCACTGGAGAAGGACAGAGGCATCTGCAGCAGTTCAGTTTCTCTAACAGCATCTTTATGGGGTTGCACCAGTTGCAACGCTTCGTGATTGTAGTGCTGTCTTTTCCCCAGCTCCTCACGTGAGACCAGGGTCCCTGGCACAGGAGACCCAGCCATGCAGCCCAGTGACCAAGGGAAAAAGAGCCGTTTGCAAATCAGGATGATTAGCTTTCATGGTCTCCTCCACAGGGAGAAGCGAAGTGCAGAGGGAAAGGCTTACACTGAAAAGATCAAAGTGGATGGAGAGGAATGAGTTAACAGGCACACTTTTCAAAGGAAACAATTCTCCTGACATCTGAAGGGATGGGTGAAGGGCATATTGCCTTGTCAGTTAAACACAGCCGTTAGTTTCAAGCCCATACTAATTAGCCAGCTTACAAAAACACACTGCTCAGCATTTCTAAATGCGGACTGCAGCCTCTGCCACTCCTCAGCACGGATATATTTGTCCACATCCTCTCAATGTAACGTGCTGGTACAGAGGCGGCTTGGTTAGTAGTTAAAAGAGAAGCCAGGATTAAGCAAGGTTTCGTCCGGTATTTTTCTCACTTGCTGCATCCAGGTCAGTCCAGGACAAACCACTAACAGAATAAGGAGTGGGAAGCCTGCTGTGTACTGGGATCCCATTTGCACAATGGAGCAAATAGCAGCACTGCCAAGACCCAAGGACTTCCCAGTGACTGCTCTGGGTTGCACCTGCATAAGCAGGAGTTGTGGTCCCTAATCTCTGATGAGCTTAACTGCAGCGGAGAGCAAGAGGGAAAATCTCACTTTTGCTCTGCACTGGAAAAGGCATATGGGAGGAGATGGAAGTATTACACTAAGGGCCTGGGGAGCTAACCCAACATGCAGAATAATTGACTGGAAATCTGCTTTGCATAGAATGGCTTTTGAAATGTTTGACTTTTCCTCCTGTCCTTTGCTTTCCACAGAGTAATTCAGGGCTGCTAAACCATCACCAAATTGAAGGGGCCTTGTAAGCCTCAAGCCACTTGCATTGGTTGGGTGCAGCAGCCATGGGTGGCCATGGTGGTCTATAGATGTATAATTTTAACTTGATAGAAACACTCAGTTAACAAGTTCACCTGCACCCATTTTTTTTTTTTCCCAGTAAACACATAACTAAAATTACCCAGACAAAAATCCATGAAGTTGTGACTCCAAACTCATCATCTGCTTCCATGCATTTCAGAGGCCAGATATTGCTTCAACCATGGAGTTTTCCCATGGAAGTGATGCAGGCTGCAACTGTTCACCAGCTTTAGAAGAGCAACAGGAATGCCTTCTCTTCTGACACCCCCTCCATCGGCTGGGTGGGCACAAGGCTTGTCTGACCTTCATTTCTCTTCCCATCCTTGCCCTGACGTGTGCATTCTTGCCCTGACCAGAACTTCTTCAGGACAGGAAATATGTCTTATTACCTGCTCGTGTGCATGTTCAGCTCTGAGTCAAAGTAGACCTATGAGTGTCACTGCAACAACTGTTCATGTCCACTGTAGTTGGGTTCCAGGTTCTTCTTAAATAACAACACTGAACACATCCTGGAAAGGAGACCAAAGCATGTCCTTTATTTATATGAGTAGCTAAACCCTGCAGAATCCCTTCTTCTCTCTTCCTTTGTCTCACTGTCTCTTCTACACACCCAACGAGTGGATCATGGAGCATCCACCTGCCCTGAGTCCAGACCATCTCAGCTGGAGCACATTTACTCTGCTGCTGCAGAGCCCTCAATGCCGGGATGGCTCAGCAGAAACACCTAGAGCTTTATCCAACACAACCTGTGTCCAAAAATTGTAATGGTGTTTCTCACATCCCTTTTGTTGCCCCATGGAGAATCATTGGGTTTTTTGTTTTTTTTTTCTTTTTCTTTTCTGTATTTTTTTGTTTAGTTTTGTTTTTGATTGGTTTAGGGTTTTGGCGGGGGAAGATTTTTTGTTGTTTTGTTTTGTTTTGAGGTTTGGCTTGTTTCTTTGGGGGGTGTGGGTTTTTTGTTTGTTTGTTTTGTTTTGTTTTCATCCCAAACACAGGGATTGGTTTATTGACCCTAATGACATGAGATGCTGCTTCATGCAAATTGAAGTGGTATTAGAGAATGCAGCACTGGATGCTCACAATGAACTTCTTGGAGTCAATTTCTGGGGATTTCCAGTATGCACTGATCAATCTGTTGTCTGCTTAATCTTTACTAGGACAATTGGCCTGACATTCTTATATTCTGCTGACAAGGGTCCCCCTCTCTGTCTGAGAAACCCAGTGGTTACTGCCATACATTCGGTACTTTTCTCTTGGAGAAGTAGGGTGGGGACAGGTTCTTCACTGATTTGGGGCACTCTCTAAGTCACTGAGCTTCCAGGAATCATGTCTTGCTGCTAACAGACTGTAGAAAGCAGGATGAGAATCAAGCTCTGTATCCTGAAGGTTATTGACCAGCTTTATGCATCTCCATGGAATATCTGCCTGGAAACCATCACTGTTCCTGGGACAAGGGTGCATCTGTTCCACTAGTGAATCATGGTCCAGACCATTCTCCAGCCCAGAGCTGATGACCCCTCTGCATGCCTGGCATGCCTGCAGACACCAGAGTGCCAACTCCAGCCTCAGGCTCAGTGAATTTAGGCTTTTTCTTGATCCTGCTCTTTATTTTGCCACACAGAACTAGGAGCAGTGCCCAAAGCAGCTCATACAGTGCAGCCAGGCTACACAGAGCCATCATTCCTTCCTCTCAGGTGCTGTGCTTGGTCATAGGTGCAGCTCCTGGGATGGCAAGCCAAGCTCTTTGGCAGTCTGGGGTCCCCTGCCATGCCTCCTGACACCAACTGGCCCTTGTGGGGATGGGGCATGCTGCCCTCCCTTACTTTCTTTTACCAGTCTGATTAGCCATCACAATTCCAAATGGCTGTAAAGGGCAAATCTCTAGAGGATGTAAACCAGGACCACCCAACTTAGCATCTCATGGATGGAATCCATAGTTTTACACCAGAAATTTGCATTCTTATTTTGTGTATAAAAAATTTCCTGCCAAGGATTTATATCTACTCCATTGCTCTGCTCTGCGTGGAAACCCTTGGCATAATATTCTCAGAGATAAACAAGCCTTCCACTGAAAGATAATGATGCCTTTTTTTTTTTTTTTTTTACGCTTATAGATGTTATCCTGTTGTGCTCCCATGCATGGATTCCAGAGAGCCTGAATCTTTGTTTTCCATTTCTGAAAGTCCTGGAGGAGAGAAAGATGTTGGTGTAGGGGGGGCAGAGTGGCAGGCAGTCTGAGCCCACTTCGGGTTGACACAGAAGCATGCCTGCTCTACGTGAGCAGCAGTAAATGGACACCCCAGCTGTTTCCTCGGCCAGGCAGGTTTTAGTCTAGGCTTCTTCCCTGGACTGCAGAAGGATGGCAAAGAAGGATGTCAGAGGGTTCCAAGGCCACAAGAGCAGGACCTGGGCCTCAGCCACAGGGATGGAAACCTTCACCATGAAAGCCATCTGAGCATAGCTACACTCCTAAAAGCCACTCAATAAGAAGAGGTGCTGAGAGGATCCTTTGGCGAGAATTCAGTACAGAGTGCCAACCTTATTTCATAGATGGGACTTTAGTAACAGATAGATGTTAAGTGACATGTCAGAGTCACAGGCATATGCAGTCCTGGAGTTGCAGGAAAAAGCTAGGGTCCTACTTTAGCAGTATGAATCATTTGGACACAAATATATGCGTATATTAAAAAACTGGAATGAGGTGAACTCTGAGAATGAAAAAAAAGCCTTAAAACACCATCTTGAGTTTTCTGGAGCAAAGTGCTGCTGCTATTGCTTCTGTGTTGCTGGAGAGATTAGCAGGGTATTTATTACCTTTTACATTCATTCTCTGGCTGCAGTGTCCGGGTTTGTAATGTCAAACCTGGGTAATTTCATTGCTCCATGTCAACCGGGCCGAAAGGAACGCAGCACAGTAACAGCCATAGCAGTTGAAGTGGCTACATGCACTTAAGTGATTGTCTGGGAAAGGGTAAGAGCTGCTCCCGCCAGCTAGAGAAATTAGACCAAGCCTCTGTTTAAACTGTAGAGAAGGTCTGTAAGTTGTCCAGGTTTTTGGGTTTGGGGGTTGGGTTTTCCTCCCTTCCCTAATATTTATGGCTTGCTAGGAGCTAGACAGCCACAAACTCACCTAAATGTTTTTCATCACCTTCCTGTGAATGGAGGGTATTTGGCAAACAACAGGAGCAAATCCAGAAAGCTGGCTTACAGCTGCTGTAAGGCTAAGCTCCTGTTTACTTCCCAGCTCGGTGGGACAGACCTTTCCCATTCTGAGCCAAACCAAGGCTTGTGTGCCAGAGCTGTGAGCAGCATGAGGTAGGAAGCAGCACAGAAAGAGGCTTGGCTGTGCTGTGCTGCCAGCATGGGACATGGTTGTGCCGTACAACTGCAGCTGCAAGGAATCTCAAGGGGAAAAGGGATGTTTCCCAACCGCCTCTGCAAAACCTCAGGAGCGGATGTATCCCCTTCTTCCCCCGTGGTGGTGTTCAACAAGCAAAGGAGCTGGGACTTGTTTAGCTGCTCCTTCTGCCAGCTGCGCTGTCCCTGGGGTGCGGGGGTTTCCAGCAGCCAAGCAGAGGCACTCCTCATGCCCTGGGAGAATGGACAGCCAAAATGAGCATGAGGAGAACGGACTTTCCCCCTGTGCTTGGCACGGGTGAGACTGCACCTCAAATTCTGTGTTCAGTTCTGGGCCCCTCACTACAAGGAAGTCACTGAGGTGCTGGAGCATGTCTAAAACACAAGAGCTGGGAAAGGGTCTGGAGCATAAATCATGTGAGGAGGGACTGAGGAAGATGTGGTTTAGCCTGGAGAAAAGGAGACTCAGGGTGGCACCGTATCACTGTCTACTACTGATTGAAAAAGGGTGGTGGAGCCACGTGGGGGTCGATCTCCTCCCAGGTAACGTGATGAGAGGAAATGACCTCAAGTTGGATGAGGGGAAGTTTAGATTGGATTCTTCACTGAAAGGATGGTCAATCTGCCCAGGGAAGTGGTGGAATCACCTTCCCTGCAAGGGTTCAAAAGGTGTGTGTGGATGTGGCACTCAGTAATAAGGTTTAGTGGTGAATGGTAGAGTTGGGTTAATGGTTGAACTCGATGATATTGGAGGTCTTTTCCAGCCATAACGATTTCATGATTCTGTGACTTTTTGTGTTTTATGGGACTGCCTTGGGAACTTGACGTTTGGAGAGAATCCACTCTTTCCTCCTGTTCCCACAGTCCCAAAGAGGAATGGTGCTTCCCCGTGATGATATGGGGGGAGTCCTGTTGCTGGCCATGGCCTTCTGGTGTATTCTGAGCAGAGGCATCAGCTGTCTCTAAGGTTCTATCTTAGTGCATGATGTTACCAAAGGAAGGAATTGATTCTGCAGATGAAATGCAACTCCATATTGATCTTTTGGAATACATGAAAGACATTTAAAGAAGTAAACACATCCACTGCTCCCACCTGCAAAACTAATTTACCAATAAATTTGCATGTTTTTCTGAAAATTATGTGGCCTGTGTTGCATTCATCAGTGTGTGTTTCTGAAGCCCTTAAGAGCACAGCTACCTCATTTCTTGGTAATTAGGTAGTCGGAAGCTCCAACTAAGCCTAAACAAACATCCTTTATTCTAACAAAGCAAGTTATTGTGTAGTCTTTCAGGACACAGTTTTCTGTAGCATGCAATGACTGTAATGTCTATTAATTATTTCTAAATAGTTTAAACATTATTTGCCTTTGGGTAAATTCTTTCTCTATAGTGTAATCTAACCTGTGGGAGGGGAAAGAAAAAAACAATGATTTTCCATGTTACCTCCCCAAACACAACAGATTCTTGTTTTAATCATTATCACCCTCACCATCACACACCAAGCTCCAGGACCTGGAAGAGGTTATTGGAGTGGTTTCCTAGACTCCATCCCACATGTCGCTGACTCACTAGTTTTAAAGAGCATATGTGTGGGGGGCCCTTTTGACTCTCACGTCTCCTCCCATCTACTGCAAGAATGGAGCATGCCTGTTTGCTCTGTGCCTTTACAACAATTTAGCTATTGTAAGTATCTCAAGGCTTTTTTCAGGAGGTAAAGAGTTTGGTGAGATTCTATTTTGTGAAGCTACCAAAAATGTCTTATAAATAGACAGCCAGGAAACCCAAACATATCTACTCATGTAGAACACTCAGTTTTGTTTTACAGAGGAAAACTTATTTTGTGTCAGTCTGTATGGTTTATTAGTCTGTAGCATCAAGATCAGACTCAGAATTTTATGGTCAAGTGTCCATCCATTAACTGAATTCTGACTCATCCCTGCTGAAACAGAGTGACGGAAGAATAATTTAAAATAAAACAATCTGGGAATATGCTTTTTCTTTATTACTACACCTTTTTTACCAACCACAGACTTACAAGAGTCGTCATCCCTTTGGCAGGACAGAGTGATGGGAGAATGGAAGAACAAAGAAAACATGAAATCTACAAATTGACTTCAAATGTGAATATAAAGTCTTCTCATAGTTACATAGGTGAGAAGAAACCAAATTTTATTTCTGTGTACCCAGCATGTTCGTGTTCCTCAGCTATAGCTCAGGCAGACCAGAATCAGCATAGCAAATGTTACCTATCTGATTGCAGAGGACATAGTCCCTGCTTACTCCCATCAGTGTTTATCAGCACTTTTTTGCAGAGTGCTTCTGAGGCCAACATTTCAAAAACCAGAATAGAGTCTTTCAACCTCCTTAAGCCAAGAGCTTCCACCTTTTCATGAGAGTTTTCTCTTGAAACATTGCAGCCACAAGGGTTCCCTTATGTGACCATAAAGCACTACGCATGTCTGCCAGCACTCAATAAATTCAAATTAATAATAGGTCCTCAAAGAGCTACATACTGCTTCCAAGGTACCTCAGCATGTGGGCAGGAGAATGGTCTCCCCACAAATAATGGAGCATGCTCTTGCCTAATGGGACGCTTATAAAGAGAAGCTGTTTTTTCCTATGAAAGACTGGATTTACAGCTCTATGTGTACAACCAGCAGGCGAGTTTGTCCAGAAAAAAATACCCTTGTGCAGTTTTTAAAGCGTATAGCAAGACTAGCAGTCACAAAGAAAAAAATGCTAGAGGTTTCATTCATATTTTGCCTCCTCTATCCAGTACCACTTGAGCAAGGAGCAAGGAGGACTGTGAAGACTGGAGTCAACGCTGACTCATCCGCTGGGTCCTGGGAGGGGATTCATCCCCAGCAGCAATCCACGTACTGTGGTGTGGGCACATGCTCCTGCCTGGGAAGGGCAACCACATGGGGACTTGTCCTGTGGTTGCTCAGGGCATGACACATTCATTCACTGCCTCACCTGACTTGCCTGGCTCAGCCAATTCTCTTGCTAGTCCTTCCCTCTTTCCACCTCTCCTGCTTCACGGCCCCTTCTCAGAGGCCTTTCTGCTGCCAGTCCCGGCAGGACTGACTGGAGAGTTACAGCAGTGCTGGAACCTTCCCAGGTCCATGAGTTTGGGCTAAGATGGGCTTGACTCTGCACAGGGTAGAAACAAATCCCACATCTACTTGCCTGTCTTCAGACCTCTGTGCAGGAGATGATCCTTAAGAAGATGTGATGTGAAGGAGTGCGTCCCTGGCATCTTTACAGTCGCTAAAGAGGTTGTGTGAATTGTTTTAGATGGATGAGCTTGACTGGACCCATCCAATTATGTCTATGCCCCAATGCAAAAGGACAAATTAACAGTCCTGCCTAGAGCATGTATCCCTCCCCATTATTCCAGCCAGTCCTGAGATTTTTCTTCCCTCAGGGCGACAACTTTGCCTTTGCAGTGTTGTTATTGCAGCAGGGCAACACAATCAGCTGTACTCCCAGGTCACGTTCTGAGGTGCAGGTGGTGGTGGCATGGCTTGGTGCAGTCTGTGCCAGCTGTCACAACTCCACAGGGACAGCTATGCCATGTGGCACTCTGAGTCCAGTCTGATTCCCTGTCCAGCCACTCACTGACGGCACGTGAGGGGCATCACACCTCATTACAGACACATGGGTAGCACAGCTTTGCCTCCAGAGAGGACACCCCTCTGGAACAGTGCCAGGATCCTACCCTTGGGTTGTAGAAATGGACAGGCCAGGCTGAACCTTACAGCAGATGAAGCTGAGCAACTGGGCACCTACCTGAAGAGTAAAACACTGTGTAATGACCACCTGACAGGGAGCCAAAGCAAATGTAGACCCTGCTAAGGCATGCTTGCTGTGTCCTTGCATGTTTCTCCACTCATGTTCCCTAGCCAAATTCCTGCTCATCACTAGGGTGTGATGCAAAGATGTTTCCATTAGAAGAAGCTGAGTTAGAAGGGGGTTAGGACATGTTCAAAATGGTCCCCTGGTTTTGGTGACAGGGGGGCACCAGAGTGTGAGATGTCTGTTATACGTCCGACCCACAGACTAGACATCTAACAGGTCTTGGAGGTCTCTGGGGAAAATGGGAATAATGGAATATATTTCTTTTCTTCATTTTATTAAATTCCTATTTTCACAGAATTCATTAAATCTTCTTTGGGAAAGGACAAGGACACAGAGGATATTGGGGACAGGTTGAGACTATCTATATCCATATGGCTGTAGTGGAAGTCCATGGAGATAAATCTGATATAGTCCACCTGGCTTTGGTACTGCTACCACTTAGCTACAGCAACATGGTGTTTGGGAGAGACTGCAGAACACATTAGAGGAGATGCAAGTATAATTTGCTTTTGACGCTCAGTTTTGGTCAGAAGAGATATCAGGGCCTGACACAGCACTCGAACCTACCTAGGCATTTGCATGAGACTGAGGAAACAGGAAAAGCATGAAAAGAACTCCTGCTTGCAGTGGTTCTTGGGCTGGAATTGAGAAACAGATTGTGAGACAGAACTCACCTTATCTTCCAACTCTGCCCCCAGGGAACCATTCTGCCTTAGCACTGTAGCTTTTTACTGCAACTCGGGTAGCTTCTCACCTCCTGTGCTAACCTTAAACCTGGTTTTCCCAGGTCAAACCAGATATTTCCCCAGTCTACGTGCAAGCCTGTTCAAATGGCAGCTCTTTGTCCTACAGGAATGGGACGCAACTCTTAACTCCACAGAGAATACTTAGAAAACTTCTCCAAATGAGAAAATCACTTGTCAGATCTGCATTTTCTAGATCCCTTGGAGCAATAAGTAGAAGTAACAACCACATCTGAAGGGTTTTTTTATGAGCTCTGTACCTTCTCCTGAACTTCAACTCTAGTTAACCTCAGCAGTTCTCTGTGTGTGCTATGCAGAATTAAGCAACTTCATGAAAAATCAAACAGGGCCATGACCCCAACAACAACATTCCCCAGGGCTACAAAACCACATCACCAATTGCTAACCTTCCATCTCTGCCACTGTCCTGCCCCAGGATGAGGTGAGATTCCTGCCCTGTGGTTCATCACATTGGTATACTTATCTGCTTCTGGAAAATAGGTCATGAGCAGCCATGTAACCCCTGACTCTGGTCCTTATCTGTGACTGCAGTGTGACACATTTGTCAAGCTTGATTTTAAAATCAGCTCTAAGAGGATGTCTGCCATCTAGATAACATATTGCAGATCCCTACTACATTTTCCTTCAGAAATCTTCCCCTAACAGCTAACTTTTGCTGTAATTTAAGTACATTGCTTCTCATCCAACCTTCAGTGGCCACGGACAGCAATTTATTTCCCCATTTTGGCAGGAGTCATTTCCCTGGTGACAGTCAAGGGACAGTTCCCATGTCTCCTTTTGCTTTTCTCCCATCTTCCAGTCTGTACAGGGGAATGACTTGACCTTCCAAATTTTAAAGAGGCAAATTTATTACAATGTCTGTGGGATCCAGCTCCTCCTTGAAATCAGAAGCTGCTGAAATAGGAGCAAGAGGAGATCCTCCCTTGGCAGTGCCAGCAGTGCACTGCGGGGCTGAGCAAACCATGCCCAGGATGGGTCTGGGCTGTTTTAAGAATAAGGATGTTTGTCAAACCTCCACTGGAGGAATGCTCTGCCAATAGGGAGTGGCATGGAAGAAGACACAAAGTCCAGGCATGAATCAAAAATGGACTGAAAGGCAAAGGGAAATTAAACTATTGAGGTGAGAGCAGTGTGAAGCTTTGTTGCCTACAGCCCTGGTGAAGACAGAAAGCAGGGCATGTCAAGGCATGGAGGCAGAATCCGTGTCACTTGCTACTGTATGTCTGCAACACAGCATTTGCATTTGAACTAATCATTTGGATCCCCACTGAGTCAATGCAAATCCATACACAGTGTACTTGAAATGTCTGTCTACAGATGAGAAGTCCACCTTTAGATGTGCTTATTCTCCCTGCTGATTCTGAGACACCCAGGATGCCTAAATGTAGATGTTTGAATCTGCTCAGAGACATCTGACCCAGGGAGATTGCTTTTGGGTGAGCAAAATTTGACACCACTCTTAAAATGCTTCTGTCTGTTCCTTCCTTGTTCTTTATGGAAAAAGAGGTTGTTTATCCTGCACCTTTCCTCATTCCAAGCTCTCCTAGCGTTTGTGTCATGTGGGACCAAGCTTCTGATGAGTGTCTGAAAACATCTATCACAACACTGACATTTCTGGCCTTTGTTCCATGAGCACAGATCCACATGCATGCCGTGAGGAGAACATAAGTATGCTGCACCCGTGTGTCTCGTTCATCCCAGGATGGCAGGGCCCTGCTTTGAACATCCATACCCGTTTTCTCTCAGGAAAACCTCAAGCGGAATTGTGGCCATGTCTACAAGCTGCAGGTGATGACGGTCTGTGACAGCCAGTATCATTCAGTGATGGTGGTATGAGTGATCTTGATACCTGTTGGGCACTGTGATAATCCAGACTGACACCACGCTATCAAAGTTCTTGTAGGGAGTCACAACAAACTAAAGAGCTGTAAAAGAGGGGCCTTACAGGGGAGAGCAGGGAGTGGAGAAATGAACAGCAGGAGGAGGGACAGGAAAGAATGAGAAGGCTACTGTAACAACTAGACTGGAGGGACTGGCCACCACCTCCAATTCATGATCTGCCTCTAGAGATTCTTCACAGATGACTTTTGAGATATCTTAGGCCACTATCCTATTTCCATCATGTAGCAGAAGGGTTGCCAGCAAGCAGCACGTTTTTCAGTGCTTTGTCCAGGGCCGTGTTTCCGGCTTGCCCTCTGGGACTCACACCTGCTTCCCCAGGAGGCTCAGCTGGCAGCCTGGCAGCTTCTGGACAATTAAGCTGTAATTTTCCTTTGCTCCATTTTATCCTATTACTTCAAGTTGCTCCTCTTGCCCTGTCCTCAGCAACTCCCTCCTGACCTGGTGTTTTCTCCCTACTGACTCCTCAGTTATCATTATCTCAATCTCTGCAAGCACCGGACACAGTTTAAAAACACGTCCTCAGGACCTTGGAGGTGTTTACTCCTTTCTGATAAAAAGCAGGCTTGTGGAGAGTGTGACGTATCACTTACACAGTCCAGAAGCAGGGCATTTCCCACATTATAAAAGAGTGGACCGCAGCCACAAAAAGTTGAAACATCACTTGAAAACTTTGCTGTTTGAGAGGGTGGATTGTTCATTGCTGCTAAAAAGTACAAAAACACAATATTACTCAAAAAACCAAAAATAAAATCCCTTGGCTATTTGTATATGTTTCAAAATGCTGATGGTTTTTGAAACCCTTTATAGATACAAGGATCTCTGTGCCAAACTAAGATCCAGCAGTAAAAACAAACAGCTGATGAAACAAACACTGAGATGGGAAAAAAAAGTGGAGACAACTTGTTGCAATAATGTACTTTTCCAGGAAAATTAACCATAACAACAGTGCTGGTGAATCACTGAGTAGCAGCTCCTGCTTATAAACATGATTTTGAAATCTTACAGTGTTATTTCCACAGTAGTATTGGCAGTAGCTGTGTAAAAGTTTTCTAGCACAGAAAGAAATTTCTCCTAAAAACCCTGACTGGGACTTTTTTGAATGCTTCGTAGAGAATTACATTAAATGGATGTGAGTTGTCTGCCTAAATTATATATAAATCTTTAAAAGTCTTATTCCAGCTCCATCATGTGCAAATATTTGTAAACTGTGAAAGGTGTTCCAGTGAAATACAAAGCATAAATATCCTTGTGAGGAGAGCAGAGGCCCATAACTCAGATCTCTGTGAGTGAAGAAGGAAACCCTCTGCCCTCTCAGTATCAAAATGTGAAGATCAAGTAGAAGAAGTTTAGGTCATATTCAGCTTTCTCCCCAAAAATCTTCTTAAATCCCAGTTTTGTTAGACTTTATGGTCTTAACACCTCAGAGTAATCTGGGTGATCTATTTTAACCCTGTCAGGGAACTGCCACCACTCGATGATGCCACCCAGGAGAACGCTACACTGTGGGCATTGGAGCAGAGACTATGACACATGTTTGGTGGGCAGGAATGCAGATTTGTCACAAATTAAGCCATCTGAACATAACATCTGACTACAGTGCAAGTCCAGGCTGGGCTGGTGTCAGCTGCGGGGTGTTACCCTCACGGTGCAGTACCTTTCATGGAGGGAGTTGCTGTGCTCTGAGATCCCCCCAGCTTAGTTTCGCCTACACATCCTGCCACAGCTGGTGATAGGCAGCATTCCTGCAGGCAATTACAGTGGAAAAGAAGGGATAAATGTGAAGGATTAACTGTTCTCACTCGGACTTTGACGTGTTCCCTCTGGATCACGGCTTTTGGCACATCTGTGCTTCTATGAGCTGTGGTGAAAGTACTCTGTTAATGTGATATCCATCATGGGCTGTCCCTGTGATCACACACACATAAAGACAGGCACACTCACTGATTCAGGGAGAATTTTTCTGTAAACAGCAGCACTTTTCCAGTGTGGTCTCCACAGCCACATTGCCACTGCAGTGGAATTCCTTGCCATTAGGCACTGGGTGAAGTACGATGTTACTGCTCCAGTGTTTCCCAGACCACAGTCTGTTTGCTCATGAAGACTCAAACCTCAGCTAATCTTTTTAAATATTCCTGGGCTGGATATTCTTCCCTACATAAAGAAATTTTTGCTCCAGTGTCTGCTGTATCTCTGACACTAAAAGTTCAAATGGTTCATATCAGTCTAAGAGTACAGGTGGTAGAAACCTTGAAGTTCTCAGCACCGAATTATTCCATTGATTGTTTTCAGCTTTAAAACTTTAATTTTTGCAAAAGCAAATATATACTACTCTGAGCTGGACACACACATTAGTTCCTGGGTCATTCAGAGCCTTATTGTTGATATTCCCTGGCTTAGTGACTTGGTTTGGTGCAATTGTTCTGAATCTGCCAGAGCGATACTAATCCAGCATGGTTCCTATTGATGGAGCAAGGAAAGAGAGCACTCTTTCCCTCTCAGATCAGTAAGAAATCTTAAGATGAGAGTGGTCAAGTCTTCCTATCTCCTTAAGAAGAGAAGCAGGCTGTGGAGGTGGTTTGGGTGCTGAGCTAGCCAGAGTGAGATGGAAAGAGAAGGAAATTCTTCCAATAGTTCTTGATCTTGGAAAATGAGAGTCTTGGGGAACTGTGGAGCTGAGGACTCTACTAGAGAAAATCATACTTCTTTCCTCAAGAGGAAGCTCAGCCACCTTTTTTGGAATAGCATGCTTGCCCTGAAATTTGTCAGATTAGCTTTGTTCATCAACCAGCATCCAGCTGGTCCACAGCATAGAGAAGACACTGACCTCTTTGGAACAAGTCCAGAGGAGGACTCCCACAGAGATTTGAGGAATGGACCATGTCTCCATGGCTGAGAAAATGGATTTGTTCAGCATGGAAAAGAGAAGGCTTAAGGGTGACCTAATTGGAGCCTTCTAGTACCTGAAGGGAGCCTACAAGAATGGTAGTAACAGGACAGAGAGGAATGGATTCAAACTGAAAAAAGACAGGTTTAGATTAAATATTAGGAAAAAAATTCTTTACTGTGAGGGTGGTGAGACACTGGCATAGGTTGCCCAGAGAAGCTGTGGATGCTCCATCTCTGGATGTGTTCAGGACTAGGTTGGACCAGGGCTTTGAGCAACCTTGTCTAGTGGAAGGTGTCCCTGCCCGTGGAAGGGGGATTGGAACTGGATGATCTTTAAGGTCCCTTCCAACCCAAACCATTCTAGAATTTTATGATTCAATGAAATATTGAGTGGGCAGGCCACAGAAATCAGGTCACTGGCAAACATACCTGGGATTTCAAGGGGGCTAGACAAGAACCTGGAGATGTAAAAGCCTCATCAGGGACATCACCTGTACAAAACCTCTCTTCTGTGCATGGCCAAACATGGAAGAGTCATGGCAAGAATCATACAGGGTCACAGGGGCCACATAAAATGTCAAACAGGAGCAGAGAGAAGGTGAATTAATGCCCAGGTATGTCACATGAAGTGGACATTCCTGCTTGCAGCAAGGAGTGAGTATGAGGGATGGCCATCTCACTGCACTGAGTGCAAAGGGACCTACTAGATTAATTTAGATTATAGATTGAGGGCTTGACAACTAAAGATGAATAAATCAAATCCCTCCTGTGAATGCCTACATGTATAAGAGAAAAGGGCAAATGGATTATTTAACATTGTTAATAACGGTATAATGAGATGCAGTGGTTGAAAGTGGCAGCTGGGCAAATTCAGACTAGAAGGAATGTTTTATAACAACAGAGATAATTAACCATTGGAAACATTTATCCAGGCTTCTGGTTTATTCTTCCATCACTGGCAATTTCCAAGTCAAGACTTGATTGGTTTTCAGACAGAAATGTTCTTTGTTTCAAGCAAGAGTGAATGTGGGAAGGTCTGCACGTGCCTGGTACAGCTTAGGCTACAAGTTACTGAAAAGGTAGATAGAACAGGCCTGGAGGCTCAAGTAGAAGTATTTCTTGTGCTGCAGAGATACTCTTTTCCTTCATACATTATTGGCATTGCATCTTTGCTATTCCAGGAATCATCCCTATTGCATATCCTATCATATAGATCCAGACAAACTCATGACAGTTTCCCTTGTGGCCTCTATCAGAAGACTGCTGAAACATGATATTTGCTTGAGTTTCAGTCTCTAATGGCAGCTTAAATTTCCCAAACACCAGGTTAGGCTCATTTTAGGTGCATAATGACTATCTTCTTATGAACCTGCCCTGCAATCATTTTCTTGCATAACAGAGGAGGATAATGGTGTCTGATGTCCCAGTTGCAGTGTCTTCTTTGCATTCCAGTATTAGAGGAAGAATCTAGGGGGACCTGCAGATGTATTCAGAACAGTTTTTTTCTTATTTTAGTACTTTTCCACATCTCATTAAGAATATCAAAGGATTCTTAAGAACAATGTCAGCACAATAGCTTCCCCCTAAAAACTGCTGGTTTTTAACTCCATCACTTCAGTACACATCAGGTATGTACTGAAAGCCATTCCAAAGAAATAAGTGTCAGAGTGAGACTTCTTTTAGCTGGTGTTTATAAGGGGAGAGCAGAACCAAAAACCTTTAGAGCATAACAGCAAAACAAACCACAGACAAAGGCTTTAATCCTCCTTCTAGTTACTTATAGAAAGGTAGTTCCTCACAGATGGCAGCTAATCATGTGGTTAAATCAGTAACTGCTGTTACTTGTAGGCATTAGTTCCTGATGAGACATTCTCTGTTAGCAAACATTCCACTCACTGCACAATTTGCATCTCAACTCCAGATTCAGATTTGACAACACAGAATAAAGTTTATTAGTAGAGTTATTATAGCTGTGATAATCCAAAACCACAGACAAACAATATTTATAGATAGTGATCACAGGTTTTCATAAGACCATTTCCATTTGGAAAGACTTTTTTGGCTCAAAAGACTTTCTTTTGGTCTGAAATAGAATGAGGTTTAGTTATTTTAGGGTACTTAGCTTGTGTGCTCTAACAGCTAAATTTGGGTCACACTTTACTGAACACATATCTACGTACAAGAAAAACAAGGCTTGTGTTTATGCAATTTTTCCTACTGCCACAGCTTTGGTAGTAACAGCCAACAAACCTTCATACAGCAGATTGGGTATCAAATTCTCTTGCTGCTTCTATGACAGTAAAAGCTCAGAGCCCATTTATCTGGAAGTTACCAACTATGCTTCACTTTACTGAGCAGGGAGCTGCTATACAAAAGGAGTCTGAAAAATCTCCAGATTTTAAACCAATCTAAACAGCTATATCAATAAGTGAAGTTAATTATTGAAGACAAGTTATACCAGAGAGCTTAAAGAATAACAGTTGTCCCAGAGAGAGAGGTTTTGCCATGCTTGAATGGACACAGTCTATAAGCTGCAGGACACCCAAGAATAGTTTTGTTTCACTCTGTCTCCGAGATCTTTGGACTTCTTGACGTTCTTTGTTTATATGGCTCCACATAATAGTACAGTCATCTAAAAGTTTCCAGTATCACAGCTAAGATAGAGTTCCTGAAAACAACCAAACGTTTGTGCCATTTTATGCTGCAAGACTTATTGACCTAGATCTGCAGAATGAGAGGACACATCCAATCTATCCTGCCAGAAACTGTGCTGTATCCGGTCAGTGCACTCAGGCTGCCAACAGTAGCTGTTTGTAGCAAATTTAACCCACTTCCCGCTTTTCCTCATGTTTTTTTGTTGCTGTATCCCTTACAACACATTTAACTGAATCTTGGATCCACTGAAGGCTAGGGGAATCATTCCAGAAAAAATATTACTCTTCTCCAGCTGTGAGCAATTCCCGAGAACAAAGCAATCGGAAAGATGAAAGCCTCAGGCACAGAGAGATTAGTCAGGAGTTGGTGCCACAGTCGGGACAAGTGTTTAGTCACCCTGATACATCCTCATGCTAAGCCCTTGACCAATAAGCTCCAGCCTTGCTTGTTGTCTTCGCTGAGGACAGAAATATATGAGAAACTAAAGTTCTGTGGTAGACATCTGAGTCAAGCTCTTACCACACAGCTGTCACACCCACTGCTCTTTGGTCTGCTAAAACTTAATAACTCTTCAGTGCGTTACGTGGATTTCGGAAATGCTGTAACTTCAGTTGAGTTGGCAAAGCAGCATAGGGCTATGAAGCAGCGGGCTGTACTCCTTCCAGCGGCCATGGTGGTCTCTTCATCTGCCCCTTCTCACTCTAGGTTTGTGGGTCTCTGCCCACAGAAATTGCCCTGACAGAATATGTATTTGTCCCTGGCCAGGTCTATACAATAATCTTCTTTCCCACCAGAAAGATTGGCTAGTAAGGGATTTACTTTCTGTTTGAACTAACTGTTTTGGTTTCCCTCTTTCTGCTAAGCTTGGGAAAACTGGCCAGGGTTTTATAGGGCTGTAGCACAATTTACTAAACTACCAACCCTTTTTTGCCTGAAAACTTTGAAATGTGAATGCCACGAAGTTACATCATCTTAGAAGATCAGTCTGGTTTGGCTTTGCTTGGATTTTCAGCAGTTTCATCACACCTCTTTCCCAACACACCTGCACTTATGGATACTGTTGCAACCAGTGCAGATGTGGCTTGCAGAAAAGCTGGAAGGTCCTGAAGCTGGCCCTGGTGCATGACCACTATTCTGTAAAGGCAAGAAATTCAGAAACCTGTTTTGTTAATTTAATTTGAGAAAAGGCAGGAAGAAGTCTCTCTGGGTGCCTCTAACAGAAATATCTCAAGGGGAAAAGACCTGTATTTTGGTTGCTAAACTTCATAGCATGTGTGTCTATGTATGTGTGTACGTGTGTGTGCAAGTATGTAACTACCTGTCTATCTAGAATTATTATATATTGTATGTATCCCATAATATCATACCACCACAGATTTTTTTTAATATTATGTTAGGCTAACACTGAGTAGAGGACAAATGCTCGGCAGAAACCGCAACCTAAAAAAAAAAAAAAAANAAAAAAAAAAAAAGGTAGAGAAAGAATCAGGGCTACTGCTATTGAAATAAAGCATAGAAAGATTGCCCACTTGTTTCCAAGACATTTACAAGGACTATCTGTCCTACAGGTCTCAGCAATTGCAATGCTTAAGCTCAGAAAAGGAATGAGTTTCTAGGCACACAGAGTTGGCTCCCTTTTCATTATACTGCCAGTGAAGACAGGTAGT
Organism: Picathartes gymnocephalus; assembly: GCA_013390045.1. Lineage (NCBI taxonomy): Eukaryota > Metazoa > Chordata > Aves > Passeriformes > Picathartidae > Picathartes > Picathartes gymnocephalus. The sequence goes on along the minus strand of WEKY01057055.1, from coordinate 20,081 downwards.
AGGGGATATAAGCAGCGGGCAATGTCACTTGCCAAAACCAAAAAAAAAACAAAAAAACAGTGATTTCTGTGCCTTTACCAAAAACCTGACTTCATGCCTTGGAGGCTATATTTCTGCGGCTGCTGAGTCTGCGAGTTTGGCAGAGAAAGGAAAACAAAAAGCAAGTGGAGTGATCCAACTCTGGCATGCTGTCAGGGAAGCGTCATGTGCATGGGCTGGGAGATCTTTCAAACAGACATCAGCACATGCGCAATTTTCAGCTGGGCTCCTGCAGCCTGACAGAGTGGTTACAGCACCAAGAGGAGCTGATGAGGAGGCAGAACACAGAGCTCTGAACTGCCAGTCACTGGCATCCCCATCAGCAATGTCTCATGGAGGGCCACAAAGATGAGGGAGGGACTGGAGCATCTCTCGTACATGGAGAGGCTGAAAGAGCCAGGACTGCTCAGCCTGAATGAGGGAAGGCTAAGGTGGGTTGCATCCATATGTATAAATACTTGATAGTGGAGTAAAGAAAACAGGACCAGCCTGTTCTCAGTAGTTCCGTGTGACAGGGCAAGAAGCAATGTACACAAATCAAAATACAGGAAACTCTTGTGGATAAGCTTTCTCACTATGAAGGTGGTTGAAAACTGACACAGGCTGTATTGAGGGGTTGTGATCTTTCCAGCTTTGGAGATATTCAAAACCTGACTTGACATACCCCTGAGAAACCTGCTGTAGTTGATCCTGCTCTGAGCACAGGCCCTGGTCAACATCACATATTACCCTGTGATGCCATGAAATGGCTTGGCTCTCCATAAAGAATCCCCCTTTCATGGGACACAACGGAACATTGTACCTGCCAAGGGGTCTGCCTGCTCCTCCACTTGCCCCAGGCCAGAAGCTCAGCCTGCTCTCCAGACTGCCTGTGCAATGTAGCAGCCACAACGTGCTTCTGCCTATGTTACCTCACCCATAAGCTATGCAAACAGGGAAAGGAGCTCGCCACCCAGCCGGCGGGGATGGAGCTTTTCCCCATTGCAGTGTTGGCTAAGGGGAATGGAGAGGAAAACGGGCCCTCCCATCCCTCTTGCTGTGTTTTTAAACACAAGGGCAGCCGAAGGAGGCATGAGGAAGCGCGGCAGCAGCACCCGAGTTTCTCTTACAGCATTGCCACTGTTGCCTTTTATCAGATCCCCTGAAACACTAACAATTTAAAAAGGGCAGAAATAAGAAGGGTCAGTGCCCTCAGTCCGCTAATTAATGTCCTGAATGCAGTGGAAACTCTAGCAAAAAGTAGCAGGTACACGGAAAGAAGGAAGGGCCCTTCCAGAGATGTTCCAAATGTCCTTACAGGCATACAAATTTGTGTGCTTTAGACTGGTAAAAAGCAGCTCCTCAGAAACAGCTGCTCATCAGTGGGGGCGTGCTGCTAAAAGCGTTGTGCTTAGGTTTCCCAAAATGTTGCTTTGATGCAATTTGCTGGCTTTCCTGCTTTGCAGTTTTCCATTCTGCATCTTGTTTACATAGGGAAGATTAATGAGAACTGCCTGTAGTCAGCTGAACTGCCTTTCTGGCAGGGCCTCGTGAGGAAACTGTGGAGATCAGTACACAGACCTGAAAGTGCGGGTGGCCATAAGCTGCCTTTTTTTTTTTTGTCTGCATGTGTAAAGGAAGTAAGAAATGCAGCAGTCAGCCCTGTCAGACAGGGGAGATATTTCACAGGAAATAACAGACAGCTTCAGACTCATATTTCTCTTACAGAAAACTCTGCTCAAGTACCTTGGAAAATAGATACTTCAGACTAATTTGTGTTTCTTTTGGATACATTGAGGTATAATTCATGCATAAAAGCATAAAGCAGAGGCTGAAGAAGCCTAGGCCTTATTTGTTTGCATAATTATATATGCTCTTGTTTTGGAGGACAGTGGATGATAAAAAGTTCAAGGTCTCTGAAATAGCAGGTGTGAGGTTTCTTTTTGGTGACAAGCAGGTGCCAGCATAATCTGGAGCAGAAGGGTCCCTTTCCATATGTTCATTTGGAAGGACTTAAAGCAGCAGAGTCCCTGAAGGACTGCAATGCCAGAGAGGTATCTTTCACTGCCACAGGAGGTGCCTGCTCAGTGTCATTTTCATGTGCCTCTCCCCTGAGTACACCTTGTGCAAACACAGACTCTCCTGCAGCTGCAGACCAAGCTCAGGTATGTCTCATGCTCTGCCCCACCAGAAGAACTTCCACGGAGTGATGACATGGCAACAAAACCATTGCTGGTGGCATCTGAGAAGAGTTGCCAATCGGCAAAATAGATGGGAAGAGAATGTTATCACAACTTGTCTGCTCTGCGTGGCTGAAAGCTTCCTGGGATGTTTGCAGGGTCTGCAGGTTGAGGAAGGGAAGCTCTGTGTCTCCAAGGAGGGTGAACCCCCTGTCTCAGGAGCTAAACTGTGTGAGACCCAAATGTGGCTCCAGAGGAAACCATGTTGCTAAAAAAGAATCCCTATTTTGGGTAATGTACATCCGATCAAGACTCACATGCATGGTGAGCAAGAGGGGCTCAGCATGTGAATCACATCAGTGACCATGGCCTTGGGCCAACTGCAAGCAACTGAGGTTTGTCTTTGCTGAGGTATCACATATTTTGGGACAGTCAGGAGCAGGTGCATGTTGGTGGGAACACTGGCATGGTCATTTCCCTACCCATGACCTTAATGCCTGCCTGGTGAGCTGTCATTACACCCTCACAGCGACAGAGGTGGTGATGCACACCAGGAAAACCTCATCATGGTGGTCCACCCCTGCCGGACCTCCAGCCCTTCCACTCACGCTGGGCGTTCCTACCACCTCAGAAGTCATTGCACAGCCTAAATAGCTCCTGCCACGTGATGGGGACCGTCAGGGTATCCCAGATACTGCCGCTTGGTAAACCCACAGCAGACCCAGCTGGAAAGGGGCAGCAAGGGGGTCAGCAAGGGAGGGCAGCATGTGGGATATACCACCTTCTTTCTCCATTACTTGTCTTTCTCAGGGCTGTGCAGATTGATCCTGTTCTGGCAACCTTGCTTTTACACATGGCAGGTTGCAGAAATGCAGCAGCCAGGAGATATGCAGCTCTCGATCACTTTCTTGCTGATGGCTAATATCAGATGACTTTCAGCCCTTCAGTCTCCTGCTCTCTGTTTTACTCTATATTTACTATGTTTCTTTCTCCTTGGGCTTATCCAGTGGATGTGACTGGAGTGGTTTGCAGGTGCAGGCCCCAGAGAACCACACAATCCAGTCCTCCATGAACTGCTGCTGCAGCACTTTTACCCTTGCCAGACTGGCTGATGTGGTTGTAGGAGTAGCCCATAACCACCTCTCTACCTACTCATAAACAATGTTTTCCTTTCGGCTGATTGAACAACCACCATGTATAACTTCTCAATTTCGTTGATTGTCATACTGATTTTTCAGAAAATTGTTTTGATGCTCTGATTTTATGGAATATTTTGGGAACCCACCAGTTCAGTTATGGCTGACTTGATTTTCAGCCTATTTGGTTTAGTCCTTTCACTCACTTCTGTATCTTACCTTAATGGCTTTAGGGAGTAATATCTCGATAAATTATTTCCCTGTGTATTAAACTTTATCCCCCCCCAAGATTTTTCACCCTAATTGACCTACTGCCACTTTCTTCCTCATTCTCCTATCTCTTCTGCTGCATTTTTACAGGCAGAAGACCCTTGTTAAAGTGAGAAGATTTGATTGGGCTTTGTAAGAGTCAGACTTGAATCATGTCTGTTCAGTACTTTCATTAACAAAATAGAAGAGAGACTAAAAGGTACACACAGTGAAACTGGAGATGAAAGTAATGGGAAATACTTTGAAGGAAAGAGTTAACATTCAGAATTACCCTAACACATTGAAGAAAATATCTGAAAGGAGAAATCCAAATGGTATTTGGAAGGTACAAAAGGTGCTGTCCTCAGACGAAAATAATCAATTATGATTATACAGTGGCGGAAAATGAGTTGGTAGGAGTTTCAGAGGGGAATGTATGAACGTAATGGTAGATCAGAATCAGACTGTGGGTCAGGAACTTAATTTTGTTACGAAAACAGATGGTATGACACTGAAATCCGAGACAAGTATGACGTGCATGAGAAGATCCTTCTGAAACTCACTGGTAAGGTATCAGCTGAAATATTTAGCATAGTACTTTAAGAAATCTTAGAGAAAAATGCAGACAAATAGACTAAATGGTCTTCAAATACTGCTGAAAAGAAGATATGATCAATCTCTTCTCCTCATCCATCTGGGAAAGAGTGAGAAGGTTAGACACTATCTCTGAGATAAACATGTTAATGAAGAAGGTGAAACTCTGCAAGATCTGGGTAAGTCCTGGAGCATCTGCTGCTGGAGACCTTTAAGAACTGGTCAGGCATGCATCTATGAGGAATGATCCTGACAGGGAGGGTCCTGCTGTGGGCAGAGGAATAACCTTCTTGATTTTTTAAGGTTCCTTCCAGCTCCAGGTCCGCTTCCTGCCCAGACATGAACCCGCATCCTCTGCTATTACTTCTATCCCGTATGCCTCCCACAGCCTGCCCTCAGCCCACACTCGCTCATCCTTCTGCAGAAACATGTTTGCCAGCTTCTAGCAGATCACTGGAAGTCACTTGAGTTTGCTGCCTCTTGTCTTTCTCTTGTCCTTTTTTCCTTTTCTTTCCCGCTGCACTTTGCTTCTTCCCATTCACTGCAATCCTCCATCCTCTCCTGGACCTGACAGCCAGCCTTGCCTCTCTCTGCAAACAGATCAGCCAGGGGATGGCAAATTTCACCTTTCATTGGGAAGCTTGTACCAAGGACATGGATCAGAAGTCTCTGCTCCCAGGTCTCTGAATCATTGCTCCAGACTGTTGGCTTTGGTTACATTTGGTTAAGACTTGGTAGCTCTTTTTCCCAGCTCCTGAGGCTATTTCTTTGCTCATTTTTGGAGAAGGCTTTGCTTCTGCAGCCCTTGGGCTTGATGACCAGGTGAGATGGGCTTAGTGTTTTAGCCTAATCACTGCTCTATTTGTCTCATCTTTTAGGATTTTCTCTGTGCCTTTATTTTTCTTTTTTTAACACATCCCACACGTGCTTCCAATCCAGCCCAAACCCAAAAGACTTAGATTCTAAGAAGTGTTTTTGAGCACACAGTGCTGAAGGACTGGGTTTATAATTAAGCCAAATGAGCAAACATGCCCATAAAAGGAGAGCACCGTGGGCCAAGACTGTGTGTAGACTTGCAAATCTGCCCTGGGATTTTGATTCCAGTAACAAACCCATCTGAGATTTGCTCTCACAGTTTACACTGTCCTCTGAAAACAAGCCTACAGAGAGCATGATGCAGCAGTTACCATAGCAGCCAGCACCAGAAGAAGCCATTAAGTGATCACAGTCCCAGCTCAAAGTGAATTACCAGACTGCAGGTGAACTTTTGCACCTCACAAAGTGTCTCCTGGGGAAAATATGTTGTCGTGCAGGGTGGAACAAGAGAGTGCCGACCGGCTGCACTGACTCGCTGCTGCATTGTTAACCTTAATTATGTCTGTGCTGATTTTTAAAAAGTACTGCACAGGCTTTTCCTTTTTCCTGTCAGATGTTTTTTGTAATTTTTTTTTTTCCCCTGAAGGACAAGACAGGCTAGCCCAGTCAATAACTACTAATGAAATGTGCTTCAGGCCTCCCTGCATTCTGCCACAATTAGATTGTCAGCTGTCCCAAGAGAGATGCTATTATCTGTGTGGGTGTGGAAAATGATCTATCGCTGTTTATAATTTCTATTATAGTAGCAGACAGCATTACAAACATATCGACACCTCATTATGATGGCTTTTTTCACACATTGGAAGTTGAAGGTCCTCTCAGGTGCTCAGATATAAGAAATATATAACTGGAGCTGGGAGGTGGAAAGAGTGGAGCCTGGTGGGTTCCTAAGAGCACAGGAAAATACACTATCTCCTCATAAACACAGCTCCTTAGATAGCCAGAAGGATCTACTGCCATGAAGTATGTGCTTGGGAGGAGCCTGTCCTGCACACAAGCTCCAGATCCAGACCTTGCCTAATCGCTCCTTTTTATCTCTGTACCATACAACTCTGTCTTATTATAACAGCAAGTGCTGACAGGTGTGCAAGGATCTTTCTCTAAAGCAAAGTGCAGCTGTGGATACCGACATCTTGATGCACAAAAGATGACTTCAGGCTTGCAGTGGCAGAAGACCCAAGTTAAATTAGCAGAGTGGTTATGTAACCCACCATACTCTTCCTGAAAGTCACTTGAAGCCTTTAAAATCCCCTACACTGGGACCACCGTAATAGGCACATGAAGAGCTACTAAAAACTTCCTGTGAAAGAAGGTAATGAGAGAACTATAGTGTCTGAGAAAACCAAAACAAACAAATGAACTAACAGACCCCAGGCTTCCAGAGAACTTGAGTCAAGCTTGACCTCCATGAGGTATCATTTGCTTCCTGTTTGCTGCCAAAGTACAATGAGGTTTATATTCAGGCCCCACCTTTCAGTGTCTGGGTCTAAAAATATAACAATGAACTTGTGACACAAAGGCCCTGTCTCCGGGGGAGGCAAAATTTAGATCTAACTGCAAAGCCCAAATTCTCCTCTCTTTGAGGCAAAACTAGTTTTGAGTAGGTGGATGGGGGGTTTACATTTGTTGTTCTTCTTTCTTTTTGTTTTTTTTTTTTTTTAATCTTTCTATTTTTAGGTTGCCAGACTTGGGAGGATTTCATTAGGATTAGGCCAGACTTAAGCAACTATTTGTTCTAAGTTGTTAAGTCTATCATGACTATAACCATTTTAAGGCACATATCACTATGGTTACCTCTGTGCCATTCTCCAAGTCTGAGCTGGTACACGGCTGAGAGGGGACACCAGGCCACATGAGTGGGAACACACGTGGATGTCTAATCCATGTATCTTTCTAGTTCTGTGGAAATGCTGAGTCTCAGCTTCACAGAGAGCAAAAGTAGGTGAATACTTATATTTGGTCCATGCTCAGATGTCACCAAGCTGACTACTTGATGGTCTTCAGACAGCTCTTGCTTTCATATAAGAAAGACACTAGACGACAGTGTGGAAAATGCAATGGAATGGTGGCAAAATACTTTTTGGTAGACAATTTCAATGCCTTAGTTTTGATTCTTTCCAAAAATTTACTTTTAAACTTAATGCTGCTTCATTCTGCGCTTTCATTCCTTCTGGGAAAACCACCACTCATGTCTTGTGGGAGTAGACGAGATGCATTCTTAGCTTCTCAGCAACAGACTAAAACTGATGTTTCTGTGACTCTGGATCACTTGTTTCCTCCCTCTTCTCTTTCCAGAGTTCACTACTTTGTTCTCTCCCTGCTTTTTCTTGAAGTATTTCTGCTGCCCTCTTTCCTTGTTATGTTTTTTTTTTTTCTGTTATTCCTAAAGCAGTTATCTTCTTAGTGGTTATTGAAATAGTTGTATGGGGTTTTGGTGATTCAGTGGAGCCCCTCAAAAAGTGGTTATTTCCATATTACAATTTTCCAAGAGCCAGAATCTCTTTACAACCTCATCTCACTCCATGGTTTTGCTGGGAGATGCCTGAGCGTGGGCCCTCCTTTTGTATGCACAGGAGTAGCTTTCCACCAGCCAGTCCTCCTAAAAAGAGAACTTGGGTGACTCTCCAGGCCATTGTTAAAGGGACTGTGAGAGACAGAGCATTCCCATCTGGCAGTAACAAGGACTTCTAAATGAGAGAGAAATCACTGGAGAGCTGCTGCCAAAGGGTCACACCGCAGGAACCTAAGGGGCCTTATCTGTGAAAGGACACTGTCATTTACCCACTCTGGCCTTTTCTATCCAGAAGACCCATAAAACTCCCAGGGCAGCCACCTGGCTCTCAGTCTGGTCTGCAGCACTTCTCAGCTCTGAAAGATTCCTGAGTACAGCAATTAATAAGTGCCTGGACTAGACCAGCAGAGAGATTGCATGATATGGTTAAAGAGCAAAAACTTTGCATGGTCCAGATAAAAAGCAAAGATCATCTACGGTGTGACTGGTTAGTAAAGAAGCTGCAAGAATTTAAGGAACCAGTAACAGCACCAGAGCAGCAGTAGGGATTTTTGCATGGTGCTTGTTTGCAGTATGGCTGGTGTTAGTGATTGCTTGCCCCAGCAGGTGTAAAGTGTTCCCATCAGGTTTGTTCACCTTACTGAGATGAAAATTTAAGACCTGAAGGAAATTCTGACAAGTCCAGCATTTGTATGAGAGACAGAAATCTGAATATCAGAGGAAATTATTTTAATCAGCTCTATGTGTCAAAACTAGCTGATTCTCAGAGCCAAATTCTTGGAACAGTCTGGAGCCCTTTCTAGCCAGCCTGGGTACTCCAGCACTCCTGAGATGGTGCCGGTCTGACTTGCTTCAATATGTCCCAGCCCCAGTGTGAAGAGCAGAGTATAAGTGACAACTCATTTACATCCAGCGTGTCACAAGATCTTTTTCAAGCACCGATTAAATAAAGATCCTCTCTGTCCCAGAAGGCTCACAGAGATGCAAAAAAACTGATTAGATCTAGATCCATAGGAGTTAGAAACCCCAAAAACTCTTTAAAACAAAAAAAACCGTACAACCATCTGTAAAAGGCAGTATGTGATGGGAGTATAAGAGCAACTGGATTTGCTTGTACATAAAATACCAATCCAAAAGTTCAGTTCTCTCAGTAGGTGTTGTATATTTGTATAAGGGTGTCTTGCAGCATGTTTGGACAGCTGCTGCTATTAAATTTTTTGCCAAGTAAATTAAAAAAAAGCTGCCTTCTAACTGCCATTTTCACAAACACATAAGGAAGTTTACAAGCACCTCAATACCAAACTGAAACCTTCTTGGAGTTATTTTCAAAATATTTAAAACCTTTGAGTAACATGTTCCTTTTTACCCTATATATGTGCCTCAAAGTAATACAGCCAGTAAATATATTAGTAATATACAGATTATGGTTGCATGTACATATATCCAAGAATGTTTTCTATCTCTGAGATGATAATCAAAAATATTTCACTTATTAGGGTTTTGTTGGTTTTTGTTTTGGTTTTTGTTTTGGTTTTTGGGGGTTTTTTTTTTAGTTTTTGGTTTTTTTTTTTAGAATTTATGATAAAATTATAAATCTCAGAACTGCAAAGATAGATAAAGAGCATTTGCTGCAATATTTGGCACAGTGTGAGTTTAACTGTCTATGCTGAGCAGCACCAGCTGATTTGGGACATATTCATGGCTAAGAAAGATCTCTTCAAGATGTGTACTGCTTGTGCAATATGAAATGTAGACTTAATTCCATTGGAAGCCCAGGGGCCTTTGCACTGGGTGTGGAGGCAGATGGTGCAGGAAGACATGCCCCAGGGCTTTTTTCCCTTGTGTCACTCAAGTGACTCCCCAAGGGAACAACAATTATTCTTACATTTACCAGATGTGAATAATATTGCCCTTTCTTTTTTCCATTCGAGACCAACTGTGGTCCAGCAATTCCCTCACCCAGGAAAGTAATGCAGAAGGTGAGAAGAAGCCCACCCTCAAGCACTGTTTGAGATTTTTTTAACCCTGCAAAGACTCAGAGGTGGAAAGGTTGCTTCACACCATCCTGTACCAAATATCCAGTAGTGAGATGCTGTTCCAAGTCAGGAACATTGCAAGATCTTTGTCGATCATGCTAAAGCTGCTTTGGAGACTGGTACTTTGTACAACACAAAGTTTGCTGGAGTGTTGTGTTCAAGCAGCCTGAGCACAGGAGCAGGTACCATGCAGGCCATGCACGGGCCCTCTCCGGGTTCTGGCACTCATCTCCTACATACACTCTGATGAAGTTATTTGCACAGTTTCTGCCAGTTTCATCAGATGTGGGATTGCATTTGTGGTGAGTGCTGACAACTGTCAATCCTCTGTGGAGGGGCTGAGGTGTTTTGTTCAACCTCCTATGTGAAAAACGCCATGAACAGGAGGATAAAGGGCTGAAACAGGTTTCTGAAATCATATAATCAAACCAATTTAGATCTGAAACTGAGGAGAAACTTCTTTTGGCGGTAAATATTCTACTTAGTCTATAAATAGTTCTTTAGATTGCCAAATACTCCTCATAAGCTATACCCCTGATTTGGTTTGAGTGAGAAACAAAGTGTAGTCTTCAGAATGGAAAATAATAAAATAAAATGTTCCCTCAATGGAACTGACGTGACCTTGGACCCAGATGGTGATTTGTGTTTTATGACCCACCAAACTAGTTTACCATGTGGTCAGAATTGCATTAAACATTTCTGCAGTCCTGATGCATACAGTAAGATGCTCTTCTTCCAAGAGAAGTGGCTCATCCTTTGGAGATGTTTGTGTTGCTATCACCACAGCAACCAGAAAAGATGAAAGTCAGAATAGGAAGACAAAATCAAAACCATTGGCTGAAGTATGGATGGGCACTGTAAAACACAGTGAGACTGTAAAACCAGGCATGGGCTTTTAAAGGAAATGACTGTTCTGTATCACAGAAACCTGGCAGAATTACTCGTGCCATAGTCTAAAAATAGCACTCATGGCTTCATTAAATGCAACAGCTCTTATAAACCCTGTTAGAGCAGATGTCGGGAACGGGGGATTCTCCCTCTGACCAGAGCGATGTTGTTCCATCCTGCTTCACAGGGGAATGTGTCCCACAGCCCACACTGCTTCCAAGCAAAACCATTTGTGGTCCCACTTTTGCCACGGCTTTTACGAAACAGAGATATAAGCAGCTGTGGCCCTCACTCTGCCTGAGCCACGAAGACTTTAATAAACCCTGAAATCTGGGCCCTTATTATGACACTGGATCCTACTCCAGCAGACTTGATTGAGACCCATTGCCTTATTCTGTTTGAAAACAACTCCTTGGTCAGCCAAATCAGGATTTTTGTGTCGTTCCACATAGAGAGAACCTTTGCTCTAATGCCTTAATTGGGAGAATGAACCCACAGAATTCCAGAAGGATTATTTTCAGGAGAAGGGATAAACCTGTATTTTCCTTAGAATAGATCAGAAGTCTGATTATTGAAATGTAGCTAGAAAACCTACATTTTTCCCACAGCTATATTCCATTTAGGCATTGTTTGGCCTTAGATTTGAGGTATGAGTCCCTGTCTAAAATTAGACTAAGTCTGGCTCAAAACAGTTCCTCCTCACTTGTTCCTGAGTTCTACCCTAGATGAGTCTGGCAGAAATGATAATTTGAAGACAGTTCTCAAATCCATTTGGAAACCCCAGGACAGACAAATATTACCTTGTCCATCATGATGTTAGAGGGAAGAAGATTTGCTTAAATCAATCTGAAATATTGCTTCATCTCATAAAGGGAAGGCTGTGTAGAATAGGCTGCTTTACTATGACACAGAAAATTTAGCAAGATTCTTCCAGGTTCTCCACTTTACTTATTTGTCATAGACTAATAAAGAGAGGTTTTTTTCTCTTGGAGAATTTAGGGATTAGATAAACAAAGTTCAACGCCACTGAGTCAGATGAGGACATGCTTGTTAAACATTAACAAGCACCCAGCCTTTCCTAGTGTCTGCTTACTGATACCTCAGCCACAAGCTTCAGGGTTGGTTTTTGCAAGGTTTTTGCACGCTACGTTAAGCAAGCCTGGCTGTGTGCAATCACCAGGATTACACTCCTTTGCCTCTTTCCTTCTGGTGCCTAACGGAAGGTCAAGTATCTAATTCATGGGAATAAGAAATGGTTTTTTCTATTTTAATTTTCCTGAATGCATCCACCACAATGGGCAGGAAGGGTCACCCAGACTACCACTTATCTTTATTGCCAGTTCATGTTGTATGGGCCAGCAACACCTGCTATGTAGCCAGCTGGTGCCAGTGTCATCTGCCATCCCAGCACACAGGACACGCAAACCCTTTTTACCTCCGAGGTGGGGGTGTCCTGGTTTCAAATGCCAGGTGTTGACCAAGGGCCCAATACACTCAAAACTCCCGGAGCCTTCCTTTAGCCCCAGCACAGAGGTCAGCCTCACCTAGGTGCATGCACAGACCCAGTAACTGGTCCCAGATGAAAGGCTCCCTTTGGAATCCAACCAGCGGCACTTTTTGGGTTGCTCCTCAATGGGCTGTTTCTGTGTGTGTCCTCCTGCAGTGTGGAAGCTTTGGTCTCCATGCACAACCCGTAAAAACAGAGATTGTTAAAGAGAAACAAATTATGTCAGAACAGCTGAAGGCTTAATTGGAGCACAGTGAGGCGAGAGTTACTGTATTTGCATTTATTTTCATTAGTTCTCAGATTTACAGGAGATCCAGAGAAATGTAATTCGATAGTAAACCCAGTTAGTTACAGTACCCAAACAGAGTGAAAATCCCCTCAAATTGGATGAAACTTGATGCTGCCAGCATATTCCTGAATCCCCTCCAGTGTATTTCCAAATCACATTTCTTTACTCTTCTTAGTGCTGTCCAAAGGATCAACACTAAATCAACTAACCTGCAATATACTTCTTCGTCTATAATGCATCTATAAATATCATGGAACTATAGATTTCTTCTTAAGAAATTTAATTTGAGTCATTTTGGGAAACATTTCCATATTGAAAGGAACTCCTGGCTTTCATTGTACTTATACTTTACTCTTACTAAACTGCAAATGCATTGATTTAAAGGAACATAGCCAAGGTAAAGCCTGTCTGCACGAAAATGATTGGGTACATTTCCACTTGGCAGGAAAAAACAGGCAGCTGCTGAGCCAAGCAATCTCATCTCTGCCAGCCACTTCAGGATGGGCACAGAGAACATGGGCTTGTGAATGATGCTGACTTTTCCTCCGAGATTGCCTCTGAGTGTGCTGTGTCATGGGAAGGGCAAAGCAAGAACCTGGCTGTCATTTCCAGCAGTCTGAGTCACTGAGAGAGCTGCTGCCGACCTCTCTCCAACCCAAGGAGCACCAGTGCTGACCTCTGCATTCCCATCCCTACATTTCTGTGAATGGGGCTTTCAAAAACTTGTGAGTCTGAGTGAAATGATGGGTGCACAGCATAAACTGGGTAACACCTTCACAGCACCAAAACTGACCAGAAACAGCTTTTTTACCTTCTTCCTTTACAAAAAAAACCCCTTCTATATGATTACTGGGTTCCCCAGGCAATTTCTGGAAACCTCTGCTCCCACAGTGTTCTGTAACACATATAATCTCAGGTGCAAATGAGTCAAACTTTGATATTACTAGAACAGAGAGAAGATGGTAAAGCAGCAGTTTCCAGCTTATGCCTCATAAATTAATACCACACAGTGTGCAAAAGGTAGTAGACTGCAGTCATCATGCATGAATGCAACTCAAATTGTTAAGAGGGAAAGAATTAGAAATTACTGAAAACATCAGAGTTGGAGATTGAAAAGGGAATACAAGGAGGGAGGTGGGACTGAGGCTTATATTTAAAAGTCACTAAAAGAAAATAAATTTAGGAAAACCCCTTAGTTAGGCTTGGATATCAATCCAGTTTTCTATAAAGGAAGAAGAAAGCACTATTAAGTTCTTGAGGTAAATATAGACATAGATGGTTGCTAAAATAACAGAAGAGGAAATCAGAAGTTTGTAAATGCAAGAACAGAATGAGGAAGACATAGTGGTTAGAAAAAAATGTATCTCGTTTAACTGACCAATCTGACCTCTTGCTGTGTCTGTCTTTATGGTCATCCATACTGTCCCTCCACATGGACATATCTCACCTCTCACAGCTTTCTGAGACCGAAGGTGACATGCCAGGAGTGGTCTGAAGCCCCCACTGAGGCCTAGGGTTGCTGCTGCTGTGGCACACCTATGACAAAGGCTTCATGGAGCTTGTCACTTGGTCTGGTCTCTGCTCCACAGGCAGAACCACTGCACAGGACAGCAGGAGAGAGCCGTGATGTGGGCAGGACAGGAGACTTGTGTTTCTGTCACTGCACAGAGGCCAAACCACCTGCACTCAGTGGCTCAGGGATGCATGAGCACAGTCAGGAAATTGATGCAATCCAGGAGGAGCTGTTAGAGGAAACTGTTTGCGTCCCCACCCTCACATTTTTCTACATCAAGCCCCAAGAAATAGGGCATCAGCAGGAAACGCATTGGAAAGAAAATGACTAAAGCAATACAGTGGTCACCTTCACCAGGTTTTCTAAGAACTGGTTAGAGACCAGTTCTTAGAATAATCTCTCCTAAGAGATTTTTGGGTGAGTTTGCTGATGTCCCAATAGTGTCATGAGCAAGATAGTTGCCTCTGATGTTTTATCCTCCTCTTATCACATATACACACCTAATTCACATCAAGACCCCACTGCCATTCTTTCTGGTTTCTCACTACTTTTCCTACACTCCTGGTATCTCTCATGTTGCCTATATTTTCAGCATTTTCTACTGAGTTTTTTGCAACTGTCCACATGGATAGGTTTATCTCAAGAAATAGATGAACTGCCTTCATGAACATCATAGAACTGATTTTATATATCCTCAGTGGTAAATATCACACAGTCTAGGTGCACTCAAGCTGGAAAATATCTTGAGATCCCTTCCAGTGCTCCATATGCCCATTTCTGTGAAATAATGGCAGGCATCCACATACCTGAAGATAGGTCCAGCTACCTAAAAACTCTTTTTATTTTTCCAAGAAAGGTTTGAATATTTTTATCTATTCATATTTCCAATATTTTATTATTACTTTCTAAAAATCCCGTGTATAAAGGAGAAATGTGGTTTCTATGAAGCAGATACAGAATTGCCAGTGCAACCTTGGTTTGACGCAGTTTTGGATGTCTGGAGTTATTTGCTAAGCAAAAGAGTTTTACTGTTATAGGATACATTAAATATTCCCTAAAGAAACCCCTTAATCAAGGAAATGCATTGTCTTGGGTCAGAATTGGTTTATGGGTTAAATCATCATATATGTTATCTAAGATTCAAAGTGTCAAAGATCTGAAACACAAAAAGAATCATTTATGACTAGTAAAACTGGCTTTCAGCTTTCTCTGTGTCATAAATTATCCTTCTACCTACCTACCTACCTACCTACCTACCTACCTACCTACCATCTGCACATCTACTGCTTGCACACTGGTTAAATATTATTTGAAAGTATTTCAGCATAAATCCAATTAGCAATGGGTGAAATGGAATAACTTTAAATGGGCTTCTCAGTTTCAAGTCTTAACAGGAGCTCAAGAGGATTTTAGAAATATGGCTTGATAGAGCCTTATTTCTCAGACTTCTACAGAATGTTGTGTTTTCTCACAGGAGTGGGAATAATAGGTCACCCTCAAATGAAGGGATCCACTTAGCTACTTTGGGGCCTTTCCACTTCTGACAGTAAATATATCTTCAGCAGAAGAGATGACTGAAAAACCTCTCAGTGCCAAATGCAGTACTAACATAATACAAATCTGGGTACCCGGGTGATGGCAGAGGACTCAGTCCTTTCCGCAAATCACTCCTAAGGTTCCTGGGAACCTGGAGTTATGACCAGGTCAGGATCAGACCATGAACTCCACAGGAGTTTTCTTTATCGCACAGGAAGTCTGCTTCTAGACCGTACGCAAGCAAGCCCTGGGGCTGTTTGTTTGTGTTCCTTTCCTTTCCACGGCATAAGTGGTTTCAGTGCGCATGTTCCTGTCTGGATGCAGGGGCATTGTGAGTGTGTTTACAAATGCTGCAGCACCCAGTACAACTGCCAGATTTCTGTGTTGCAATAAAATCCACACACAGCTGACTTCAGAGAAGTCCTGTTTGTCTTTCCACCTTGCAGCTCTCCCACGTGTCCAACGCAGGCTGCTCTCACTGTGTAAAAAGAACTGACAAGATCAAGGGGCTGGGCAACACTTCTCTCAGGCCTGCCACTATTGCCTTACCACATAGATTTTAGGCAGCTGTTCCTCTGCCTGCACTTTTGGTGTGTGATGATCTGATGCACATTTTTGGTTAATGCTGGAGCACGACTGCAGACAACTGATGAGGTGATCCCGTGGCCACAGTTGCAGGGTTTGTCTCAGAGAACCACTTAGGTTGGGAGGAACCTCAAGAGACTGTCAAATCAGGGTCAGCAGTGAATTCAAACTGGAAATCAAACAGCTTGATTCTTCTGACAATCATCATGAGAGCAGACCCATCTTGGGCTTCCTGCCATGGAAAGGAACAGCTGTCCAAATGCTTGTGGGAAAGAGGTGGCAGGAAGGAGATATGGTCCATTTTGGGAAGAGAGATAAGAAAAATTTCAGGCAGTTGGGCCCAAAAGGCTGCAGTGGAGGAAGGAAGGGAACATAGAAATTAATCGGGCAATTGAGATAAGAGTCACGGTTTCAGAAAACATAATTTGTTTTTATTTTTCAAAGCTTGAAGACTGGGAACAAAATGTGATATATGGCCTAACTCTAATTTTATATGTAATTACGTTTATTTTCATTCAGTCATTTCCACTTAGACCAGCTGAATGAAGAAAAGCTGTGCTGCTGCTTGGGTAATCTTGTACTTCTGCCCAGGATAGGTACAAATGGAAAGCACACCAGGTACAAGAAAGAAGAAGAGCTGGGGCACACCTACTCAGATCTGCATGATAGAAAATGGTCTTGAGGAAAATCACACAAACCTGGATAAGGATCAAATGCAATTTAGACACCACAAAAAAAAATAACCTCACAAAAACCCCAAAAACAACACAAAACTAGAAAATTCCAAACCCCGAAAAAAGACATTCTGTCTTTCCTTGGGCTCCTTTCCTCAAGTAGAAATTGCTAACTTCTTTGTTTGACCTCCAAAGTCACTAGATTTTATTCTACTCAGGCCTGATCTTCCAGGATGCCAGCTGAGTTAATGTTCTCAGGATAATCACAAATTCCAAAAATGTATTATTTTGAAAGGTCTGAAGCACTTGCAGAAATACAACTTGCCACTTGCACCTGCCCAGATCCAGCTTAGGCATCTCATTAGAATAATTGCATCCCCTTTAAGACAATTTTTATGCAAGTGTATGAGCATATCTTCAACGATCAAGAACATTTTATTGCCTGCTCCCTTTGAGTGATGCATCATTAGATCTGCCTGCCTTAGGTTGGGCCTTCAATGCTGATCTCACATAATGATTTGCAATTGATAGTGCCCCAGTTTTATGTCCCCATACCTTTTTGAGTTAGATAGTGAAAATGAGGAACTGACTCTTCATCACCTCACTAACCCCTGTTTAGTTCCATTTCAGTGAGAGTTATATGTGTCCACCAATCTAGGCCAAGGACCCTCAAAGTCAGGTCTTCAAAGCTTGCTGGCACAGACAGGACTTGCTGGGATGCTCAAATGTTTCTGCACTGGAAGGAACTTCAAGGGGATTGAAAGTGAGATTTGGGTATCTTTGAGAATTCTCTTTGTTCCTTGCATCCCTATAGAATCTGCTGTAGGGCAGACTAGAATGAGCAAAGAACTTGAACTATATCCACTCCCATGATTTCTGTAATAAGAAGACCCTTTTCTTCCAGTTCTTCAAACCCCATGTGGTTTGCTGCAGTAGGTCTCCCCTTTGGTCAAATGAATGATTAGCAGTACATACAAATGAAAGTACATTTTGAAAATGCAGTAACTTTTGTCCCAGAGTAATAAAAATCCACAGTTTCTGTTACAATTTTAATCCAAAAAGTAAATTGCTGGTGATTTTTGGCCATCTTTGTAACCAGTAGACCGAGTTCCATGAGCAAATAGCTACCTGTTCTGCACAATTAAGTTTTTTTACTTTATAGATACTGACAAAGAGTTTTGTGAACTGCCAGAAAAATAACTCCTGGGAGAATGGAAGTAGGAACATGGAAACATTTGTACCGCATTTGAGAAGTCTCTAGCTATGAGTTACTTTTGGGTGGATGGATGGATGGATAGATAAATCAATAGGCACATAAACAACAACAGACAGAGAAGATGCACAGTTCACTGGAGTCTACA